>JAFMSR010000013.1:34725905-34748405 GCA_022818135.1 Saxidomus purpurata
TCAATTTTTTAAATAGTTCACTAGAAACTCTTGACAATGATGCCCAGTAGATGAGATAAATTTCCAAGTATTTGCAATGGAAATGGTGATGAAATGTTAGCTGTGAATTTAATATCAAATGGTCAGAATATGCTTTGAAATTTAAAAAGAGAATATAATGTCGGTCAGTCTGTCACATAAACTTAATGTTGGCTATAACTTTGCCATTTCTTAATATTTTTTTATCAAACTTTGCAGTTGCATTGCTTATGATGAAAGAATTGTCATTCCACTAGATTTTGTAGGTCAAGGTCATATTTGACAGAGTTATGCCCCTTTTTGTATTTAGATTTTGTCACGAAAACTTAACATTGGCTATAACGTTGCCATTTCTTAAAGCTGCTTGCTTTCAGTTACTGTTGAACAAATTTCTTTTTTAAAGATTGACAACATATTCATTAGAATAAAACGAAAGACTAGAATCAAAATATTAGCAAGAATCTAGGTAGGAATTTGAAGAAATCGATTGAAAATGTTGGTTTAACGGCACTACTACTTTACATGTCTATACTGAAATTTCAAAAGCGTTTGCAACGCTTTTGAATTTGGTAGCTTATTTTTGTAAATTTAGAGATATACGGGACATGAATTTATGCTGGAGCCTTTTTATATGACAATATGTTTTAAAAATACGTTATTTACATACAGTTTGAAGAACTTTATCTTTTTACCAAAATCTGAGAGCGAGCAGCTTTAACATCAAATTTTTAAATTGTATTGCTTATGACAAAAAGAACGTGATGCCACCAAATTAGTAAGGTCAAAGTCATAGATTACAGAGTCTGGCCCCTTGTTGTACTTAGATTTTGTCACAAAATGATTTGGTTATTGTGACAAAGTGTAAGAGGGCGACACAAGTGTTCTTTTGAACACCAATCTTAGTTTATAGTTAATACATGTACTTTCCAGACGCATCAGCTGAAATGTTGATGCTCATATAAATCATAAAGAAGAACATGATTGTTGTTGTTGTTGAAGCTTCCCTTAAAATCACTTATTGTACTTAAATTCAAAGTCTTGTGTGATACAGGGCACTGTCATGCACATACATCAGTAACCACTTGAAGTATTAATTTAAAACTTTGCTGTAGTGTTCAGGGTTACTCTTGACTTAATATCTTGCTCTTTACGGCCCTTCTTTGCACTTTGATAATACATAAATTATTGTCTTTGCCTTTTACTGCCCAAACTTTTTCTTTTATTGGTAAACACTGAGAAAAGTTGAGCAGGCTGTCTTAATGACAGCTCTTGTTACGCATTAAAATAAGTTATGCTAATTTTAAACAATTATAGCATGATGTTACATTGTTATTATACCCCCCGAAACGAAGTTTAGGGTGGTATATAGGAGTCACCATGTGGTTGGTCGGTCGGTTGGTCGGTCAGTCGGTCAGGCGGTCTACTGCATTTTCCTTGTCCGGAGCATAACTTGAAAACTACTAGTTGGAATTCAGTTCAACTTCATACAATGGCCAAGCACATTGAAAGAAAGTGCAGTGTACAAGAACCATAACTCTATCTTAACTAATTACAGAGTTATTGCCTTTTGTTACTTTTCCGGACAAATGAAAACTACTGATTGGAATTCAATACAACTTCATACAATGGTCAAGTACATTGGAAGGAAGTGCAGTGTACAAGAACCTACTATACTTACTAATTACAGAGATGCCTTTGTTACTTTTCATGAGCATAACTGAAAACTACTGGTGGAATTCAATACAACTTCATACAATGGTCAAGTACATTAAAAGGAAGTGCAGTGCACATTGCAGTGCACAAGAACCATTATTCTATCTGTACTCATTTTGGAGTTATTGCCCTTTGTCACTTTTCCTTGTTTGGAGCATAACTTGAAAACTACTGGTTTGAATTCAATACAGTGTACAAGAACCATAACTCTATCATGAGTAATTACAGAGTTATTGCCCTTTGTCACTTTTCCTTGTCTGGACCATAACTTGAAAACTACTGGTTGGAACTCAATACAACTTCAGACAATGGTCAAGTACATTAAAAGGAAGTGCAGTGCACAAGAACCATTATTCTATCTGTACTCATTTTGGAGTTATTGCCCTTTGTCACTTTTGCCTGTTTGGAGCATAACTTGAAAACTACTGGTTTGAATTCAATACAACTTCATACAGTGGTCCAGCACAATGAGTGGAAGTGCAGTGTACAAGAGCCATAACTCTATCTTGAGTAATTACAAAGTTATTGCCCTTTGTCACTTTTCCTTGTCTGGAATATAACTTGAAAACTACTGGTTGGAATTCAATACAACTTCATACAATGGTCAAGTACATTAAAAGGAAGTGCAGTGCACAAGAACCATTATTCTATCTGTACTCATTTTGGAGTTATTGCCCTTTGTCACTTTTCCTTGTCCGGAGCATAACTTGAAAACTACTGATTTGAATTCAAAACAACTTCATACAGTGGTCAAAAACAATGAGAAGAAGTGCAGTGTACAAGAACCATAACTCTATCTTGAGTAAATACAGAGTTATTGCCCTTTGTCACTTTTCCTAGTCTGGAGCATAACTTGAAAACTACTGGTTGGAACTCAATACAACTTCATACAATGGTCAAGTACATTAAAAGGAAGTGCAGTGCACAAGAACCATTACTCTATCTGTACTCATTTTGGAGTTATTGCCCTTTGTCACTTTTGCCTGTTTGGAGCATAACTTGAAAACTACTGGTTTGAATTCAATACAACTTCATACAGTGGTCCACCACAATGAGAGGAAGTGCAGTGTACAAGAACCATAATTCTATCCTGACAAATTACAGAATTATTTCCCAGAACAATATCTCTATTTTAAGTTTGTTTTGCAAGGTATTCTGTTACTACGAACTTCCTCAGTTTATATAGCAGTCTTTAGGGGGTTTTAATCACATTTAGAGAATTATAAGCTTATAACAACTGCAATACTGTACTGATTCTTTTACTGAAATATTTTGGTGGTGCAGTGGTTTACGCTCTTGAATACCAATCTGGAGGTCCCTGGTTTAAATACTGTCCAGGGCACTAGAAGTTTCAGTGTTTTATACCATATAGAAATGAACTTGTTTGAAACACAAAGTCTCGCGTGTATCGGTACAATACGCCGGAAACATAAAAAACCAAGGGGTCTATTTGTAAAAGAGCTAGGATCTAGTACCTAGATTCCCTGTCATTTTCATCAGTCTTTTAAACCTGAATCTGAGGTGAAGTCTTCGCAGTTCATGTACACCCAGGACAGGGTTCATATAGTAATGTATGGACTCTGCCCGGGGAAAATCCTAGGGTTGACCGGTGACTTTAAAACAATCTTAATGAAGTTTAACTTTATCAGATTTTATTTATTTCGAAATTACATTCTAACACAAGCGGCTGCTTTTCCTATATAAACATATAGGCAAAAGCCTGTATTTTAATTAAAGATACAAATTCAGCACTTTTTTCCAAGGACAACGTGCGGTAAATGACGTAACGACATGACGTATGTAAACAAGTGTTTCCAATTGTATTTCGCGTTTTATGGATAGAATGATGTAATACTACGCGTTAAATAAAGTTTGGGATAGTTTTCAAAGAAATTCGTTTGGATGCGAAAAATACTACGCATCCTAACTCCTGACTATATTTTATTCAACGATAAAATACAGGGAGACATTTATTATTTCTTAATTAAAGTGAAGAAGAATTTAGAACTATAAGCAACTTGTTATATGTTACTTTTTTGTTTCTGATAGTAGGCCCATTGATAGCCATGAGAGGTACAGGTTTATTGCAGAAATACTTTGCATGATTCTAGTCATTCACTTATGTTTCAAATGTATTTGGCATCCAAATGTTTTTAGATTATCAGTTAAAAAAATATCAAACAGGTAAGACATACTCAGGAGTGTTATATACTGGATCCCTTGTTATGGGGAATATTTGCAGTGAGTTCCAGCTAAAGCTAAGTGACTAAGACGTGTGGCAATAAAGCGATTACTGGCCGAAGTTATTTAGCTAAGTGTGACACAATATTATTGTTTATACTTAACTTTTTATCATTCTTTATTACATCATAATCACAGTGAAGGTGCTGAATAATTTCTGCCCATAACCAGTACAACTCCTCAACCCCTTTTATTAGGACTAGCATAACTAGTCATGATAGTATCTATTTAAGGTAGAAGACCCCTAATTAGCAGCATTTCAAATCATTATAGGCTTAATATTTTCTTAATCTGTATCATTTCCAGGATTTAAAAACAAATTTAAAAGAAATTTACTGTGAAAAAACTAAGTTATAGGAATTTGAATTACCCTTACCCCATTTTGAAATTATTTATAAAATGACATTACACGAGAGATAAGAAAATACATGTATTTCATTTATTATTCAATAATTTGGTACAGATTTGGTATCAGAGTAACAAGAACTATAGTTTCTTTCAGAAATTAGACACCATTTACTATATTATCAACAAGTTTAATAAAACTTTTATGAAATAATCAGATAGTATTACAATTTTCATGTACTTTTTTGGCCATGTTCAATTTTGAACATCAAAGGTTTTAAGAAAAATCAACATTTTCTAGAAATTGGGCATGACTTTTTGTATATTTATAATTATCTATTACATTTTACCTCAAAGGATCTTCAGTCCAATGCTTAACAACCTAGGCTAGAGCATTAAAATAGAAGAGTTTCAAGTGGAGGCTTTTATTAGGAGTCTACTACCTTAATTGTAACATTTTAATTTATCTAATATTTTGATGATACTTCAAATGTATAAAACCAAAAATGGAGATATGAAGTGTAAACTGACTTAAACATTTCCGAAATTTAAACATTTTTTGTTTGATTTAATCAAATGTACAAGTGTGACCAGTCATTTTAAAATGGCGAGGAATATATATATATATATATGCCGATGCGTAATGTCGTTTTCTAGTTTCACGCGGCGCATGCGCAAATGTAAATTCACGTTTCACGGTACGCAACGCATGCGCAGAAGGGAATTCTCGTTTAACAGTTACAGGGTTAAACGATTACCGCATGGTAAACGAATGAAAAACGTTTTTTTCCAGAAAACGCGGAAGTGAAACGCTGGCGGTACTGTATGGTGCCCGTGAAGTGATACTTTTTTTTATTTCGTAAAACCGAAATAAGATGACGTAAAAACGAAATGAGATTTCGAAAACAAACAAATAAGATTTCGAAGAAACGAAGTAACATTTCGTAGAAACGAAATTAATTCATTTCGTTAAAACAAAATGAGATTTCGTAAACAATTAAGTAATAACAAAATGTTATTTCGTTTTTACAAAAAGATATTTTGTTTTTACGAAATTTTATTTCGTTTTTACGAAACTTTATTTCGTTTAAAGGAAATGATTTTTCGTTTTTATGGAATCTTATTTCGTTTTTATGAAATCTTATTTTATTTTTACGAACTGTTATTTCGTTTTTTCGAAATCTTATTTCGTTGAAACGGAATTCTATTTCGTTTTAACGAAATCTTATTTCATTTTTACGAAATGTATTTCGTTATTACGAAATTAGAAAAATATAACACATGTCACTTCACGGACACCGTAGCAAGGACACTTTTAGTTAATTTATTCAATATTCAGTCTCCGTATGTCATTGCTTATTTTGTGATAGGAATGAATCATATATAAAGACAGCTTTGTAAATTTGCATCAATTGTGAAAGAACCATTAATATTTTTTAGAGCGAAATGGCGACCAATGTACCAATGGTAGACCTAAGCAAGAATGAGGAGCAACCACGAAATGTCGAAGAAAGTCCGTCTTCGAGCTTTTCAAAGGCGGTTAGAAAGAGAGCAGCTCGCATGGCTGGCTTCATGTTTTGGACAAACGCCGTGGGGGTTGTACTGCTGCTTATTGGTTTTTTGGCTCCGGGTTGGTTTACTGCCAGAATAAGTCAGACAATTCATTTAACTTCAAACTCTTGGGAAGAGAGAGAAAACATAAAGTATAAGACAGTATTCCAGGACTATGGTCTTTGGTACATTACACAGTGTGAATTATATGAAGGAACAACTTGTGAAACTCAATCATACCGACTGATTGATTATACAAGTAAAGACTGCTACCGATGCGAAAAGATTGAAATAGGCTCACTTGTAAAGACAATTGACTCCTCCAAACTCCTCTTCTTCTCCGGTGCTGTGCTACGTGAGTTACTTTATCTTATTCTGTATCAGTTTTGTCAAGCTAAAACCATTATATTACACTTGTGTAAACAGTATGGATCAAGACAAGCCGTTACATCTATGTCGTTTACTAATTAGCCAAAGCTCACAAAATTGAATGGCCAGTGAAAGCGGGCCATTTAGTTAAACATACTTTTAATCATAGGATTTTGCAGCTTATACTTGCTGATCCATCTGTAGTGGCATCTAAAGTCAAGATTTTCCTAAAAGTAGAAGAGTATTATGTTTTATTTAACAAGGAATTAGATCAGGACCCTTTTGTTCGAAACTTTAACCGACCGGCTGTTTAGCTAACCACCCGTTCAATTTTGATTCAAAATATAATTCTTGGTGTAAATCACTAGATATGTATTTTTACTATTAAGAGCTTTGTGTTTTTATCTACTAGAATAAATACATTTGTTTGAATAATTCTTTCAAAATGTAGAAATACAATCAATTTATTCGACGGTTATGCCATTGTCCGGTTAAAGTTTTGAACAACGAGGTCCTGATCAAATTAATTTTAGCACGCGGACAATCAGTTCATTTACTTTTGAGCTAGATATATTATCTTTCTGTAAATGATTAAGTATGGCCAACATAAATTGACATTAAATTTCAGGTCAACTTTCCTACTCTATTATTCGGTTTCAGATAATCACAGCAAATAGTTCGAAAAAGAACTGTTAAGGTATAGTCATAATGATACTGTAAGTTACTAATTTTTTAGTGCCTTAATATTATTTAAGTTAGCCTACCTATTGATTCTCGTCCCTTAATTGTGTATAACAATGTGATTAAAATCCATTCTTGGCGTGTATGGAGCACATGGCCGGATTGACACAGTAGCGTGTATTGTCAGTAACTTTCAACATAAAACTTTAACGTTTGACACTGCTATGTCATGCTCCTATTTTCCAGTTGTCACTACTTCGGAGATCAATCGAATCCAGGCGATATACATTGTCGGGCTATTACTCGCACTAACTACATTGTACAAATGGTATATATTAAAAAAGCATGTTGCGCAAGTTGGGGTACTCAAGTTAAGCAAGACGAAATGGATAGGCTTGTGTTTACTGGCATTCCTTTCAGGTGTGTTTTCCTATGTCCATTGTATCAGTAGAATTGAACATTTTCTGTGATTATTCATTTTTACACTCATTTTGTTCAAAGTCCACTAAAATAATCAATTGTTTCGCTTACAAAATTTACAAAACGTGGACGCAAGTTAAAAAAGATACGCATTTCCATGAGAGCGGGAAGTCAAAGACCCGAATTTAAGCACCGAAAAAAGAAATGAGGGCAGTATATTATGACATATATATGACAAATAGATTATGTTGAACAATTGTCATAAAATTTGCCCCATATTTTGATTTTTGATGAGTTTTTCGAAGATTATTTCCTTTTAATCTGGCACGGCAGAGATTTACGGATTCACTCACACTTCTGTCAAGTGTATTAGTTAACTGGTTTAAGGACGTTTGCCACAGTTTCCTACATAGGGCTAACAATTTCCCTTGAAATCATTGAATTAAATTTCTTCAAACGTGGTTTTTTGACTGAGAATCAAATTTGAAACAGAAATCTGAAATTAAAAATCATAATAAAAAGCATTTTTAGCTCGTTTATGGAAAAAAGACGAGCTTGATTGTCGTCGTCATCAAAGTTATCGTCGTCGGCGTTAGTTAAGTTTTGCGCTTATGTCAATTACATGGAAACTATCAAAGTCTTAAAAAAACTCGTAAATCTAATACACTTTTTCATATTGTATGCTCAAGATACTGAGTGTTACCTATTTTATTGGGTATCAAACATGCATTTTGATGGATTTGGGTCGATCATGAGACTTGGACATAGCTTCTTCATGTTTTGTAAGATTGATTTAGTTTGACTGGATTAGTGACCCTTCTTAACTTAGAAAGTTTCACACACACAATATATTTGTAAAAGTGAGCATTATGCAACCAAACTTAGTGTATAGGAAGTAATTACGAATATATTTTATATGATTACATTTTGGGGCTCCTGAAGTCAATGGCACTGTTACTAAAATGGAAACTGTAATATATTCAATATCTTTAAACAAAGACTTCGGGAAATTGAGCTAAAGGAGTCGAAGCACCTATTCCAGGAGGATGACATTATAGAAGGCAATGGCAATAATGAGGAATAATTATCAAGTGAACAATGACAAAATATTCTGGATTTATGACAACATATTCAGGATTGATGACAACAATATTAATGAAACAGAAGTAGAGAAAAACATAATGAAGGAGGAGAATGAGAAAATAAAGAGGACAGAAACAAGATAAAATCCCCTGACAGAAACACGAATGACACAGAAGAAGAGGAGAACAAACGAAAGTGATGCGATATACTGATCTACAGTGTTTCATCAAATTAGAATAAACCGTTGAATTTTATAAAGTTTGTGTGTGGTGACTAAGAAATTAATATACTTTTATTGTGTTGTCCTATCGGAGAGCAAGAAAAAGAGCAAGAAAAATACACAAGAGGACAAAATGATCAAGTCAAGAATTTCAAGTAAAGGAAAAACTGCAAAATATGAAAAAAAATATGGTGCATTTCAAACAGAAGCAGAATCAAATGTACTGATAAAAGTATTTGAAGAAAAAAAAAGAGAATGAATAAGCCAGAAAAGAAAACAATATCATCAAATACTCCCATTCAACGGTTACAAACGGACAAAATTACACTTGCTGTTGCTGTGATCAGCTGTGTTGCAAAACAATATATCAACAATAAAAACATTACAGTTGAATGAACTTGTATATCAATATTGTCTAACATTTAGAAACAGTTCTGAGGAGAAAACTACATGTGTTCCATATGTAAAACATTCCTGTTAAAACAATTAGAAGAATGATTAGTAGCTGCACAAATACCATCAGGGAACTATCAAGGGTTAATGTGCCAACAATTATATTAACGTATTCACCAAGAAAGCAGTCTGATGACGAATGCATTCCAATCAAGCAGAAAAGAAGACTAGGGTATACACATCATTACATTCGTCTAAATAAAGTGCGAGAGGCAGTGAAATGGATAATTGAAAAACAGTGAATTGTACTAGCTGGAAGGCACTGTTATGGATGACAACGGGGAATTGACAATTAGGAATTGTCATCCCATGATAATGCTGATACTTTAAAATTAAACATGAAATGGAAAACTTTCTTGAAAACACTGGTAACACTGTCACAGACATTGAAAAACCTGAAAAGAGAGATACTCTAGGTTAGGAATAGTTTGAGAAAAATTCACCTTACGGTGTTTGTTCAGGCCCTCTTGATACACCTCTTCCAGCTCAAGATGTATACGAACACAGCAGAGACATCTTGTCACTTGCTCCAGCTGAAGGTAGATCACCTGATATCGTATTTATTTACGAAGATGCTGAGCCTCTATCATTTCCGATATTATGGTGTGGTAGAGCGCTAGTCACCCAAAATGATTACAATATTAAGATCCATTACACAGACTTGTGCAAATCTGAATTAAGAATACAGACCGAAGAGTAGCTGGACATGTGCTATAAATTCTTCAAACTGAAAAAGTCCAAATGAAACAAATCCTTGATGCAAGCATATTTTAAGAAAACCATGTGGAAAAACATATATAACTACAGGTTCTTGAAATCTGGACATTATACTCACATTCCAGGGATTCGAGATTTTCAAAGAACTAAGGGGCTCTCCACCACCCTGGGAAAAATTGAAATGAGCTCTTTTAGCCTTAGTTCGATTTTTAGGTATTCCCACCTAGTTTACACCATTTTCTTCAGCTGATACTCGAACAAGTCAAGAATATTTCATTGGTTCAAAAAGTAAAAGTTAGTGCAAAAAAATCATGCAAGACATTTCGATTAATAAGTTACAGCCTTAGTCACAAATGTTCTTCAGAATACAATACATCCCGTGGTTGAAATTATCGACTTCTTTTAAAAGGCTGAGTGTCATATGTGAGGTTCCCCACATATCTACGTGCTACTTTGGGTTAAAAATTGAACTGAGGAAAAAAATGATCTGGAATTCTTCGACAAATATGTAACTTGTGCAAAATCTCAACCTTTGTCTCATTTGATTGACATGCAGGTTCAATCTCACACATAAACCTGTAAAGAAATTGACAAACCAGTGTGTAGCTTCAGTTTTTAACTTCCACCCATGGAGATAACACTTATTCATACCCCCTTAAAGTCTAAGGAAGATTAACATGTCCTCAAAACAAAATTAGCAATTTTATACAGCATCTGAAACCAGAACATCGAGACCTTGACTACAGCACAATTTTGGCTTTACTACAGATGAACAATGATGGTTATATAAAGGCTGTAAGGTTGTCAGTCTTATTTCCAAACGTTTTTTTCTGAAACGAAGCTTATCAGAAACTAGAACCAGTTCAAAGAAAACTGTCCAAACAATTGGTCTTACAAAATATTTTTTAGATCTCTATTGGAACGAGTGTAGAAATATCCACAAATGTGGATACTAATGACGGATAAGCAATCGGCGCATCAGGCCAGGTAATGGGTGTAAGCAGATAAAAAATTGCAAAAAAGTAATTGTACGGGTCAAGTTTGATGATTTAAAAAAGGGTTAAAAACACAAAAATGAAAAAAGCATCTACATATGTGAATGGGACTTGGAAAATGAGTCCAGATGAGCAATAATCACACATGCTGTTTTAAATGTTTTCTAAAAGTGAGACGTATGTTGATTACATGTATGAATTAAATTTATCAAGAGAATTTGCCAACAACGTTTGAAAAAAATCTAACGTCAGTATGTTTGTAGATTGCAATGTTACATATTCATTGGAGGTTTGTTTTCTAGACATTTCACCTGATAACTTATGATTTGTCGTCAAGCATTATGCTTGTTTTTATTTTTTCAGTTTTTCAATAAATCCTTATTTTGACTGACTGTGCCCTAATCTTCACTTTTTTGAAATTGAAAAAATAAGTAGTTGCTATGGTAATAACCTTTATGGTAAATACTATAATGGAATCATTTTTATACATATTTGTGAATGCCATTTCCAGCAAACATCAATTTTTTAAATGTTTACATTAGTCGAAATTTGGTGAAAATTGGTAAATTGTCTTTTTACATTTGTGCATTAATAATAAATGCCCATTTGGACCCATTTTCTCAGTCACAGTCACAATTATGTTTAAAACTCCATGAACTTACACACCAATTTAAGACATTTAAAAGCAATTCTGTATTGCAAGATACAAGAATACAGAAATACTTCAAACCCAGATACGACTTAGGCCTGCTGCAGCCGAAGGAGGTCTCAGATGCCAAGTTGATAGAATGGAGGCTGTTTTAGTGGAATTTTCTGGCCGTGCAAATTACCATTGACATTTATATGTCTTTGAGCGGAGTCAAGTCATTGGATCAGGTTTACATACGTACATTGAATGAATAAAAAGTATGTGTCACCTCTGTAGTTAAAGATGAAATAAAAAGAATGGAAACAGGCAGGTCTTTAAAACACACACTTACCTGTTAATGTCAGTCTATAAAACTTCATGGTATTGTATTATGATGTTAGATCTCGTCATGCTCATCATCAATACATCATAAATGACCCAAATTACAGTTGTTCAGGTATCAAAATATTTGTGGAAACAAGACTATGCTCAGAAGATATAAATGTAGATCTTGCATTTCCAGGATATAATCTATATAAATTTGATTCTTATTAATTAAACAGTAGAAGATCATCATATGGAATTGTTCTTTATACTAATTATAAGATACAATTGGACTTTACTATTCGTGTCGATTTCTGGTAGATCATACCAAAGAATGGAATTATAGAAGCTGTCTCGGTGGCGGCAGTAAATCATCAAAAATTGTTTGTGATTGGAGTGTACATTTCAGCAAAAATCAAAACAACAGACATAAATACATTTGTTGCCAAGTTAAATGGGGGCTCCATTTTAATCCAAGGATTTTTCAACATTCATCTAAATAAGGGTGATATAATGCCTTGAAGCATTTGTTACAGTCTGCAACAATAGCTCGACCATATCTACACCAACATTCAGACTAAAACATTAATACTGGTGTATTTGAGAGTAACTTCTCAGACCACAGACCTATTTCGACAACATGCAGACTGACTCAGTAATGGCTTAAATATTTTAAAAACTATTTTTGTTCACTAATACGTCCACTTATTGTGCAGAAACTTATACTATTGAACTAGCCATTTTTTCTAGATAAAAGTGATACGTCAAATATTAGTGATTAGTCAACAGATTGTGACAGCTATCTTTCCCACTTGAAGATCTTCTTATCATGTATATGAACTTGGATTTATTTCCACATGTCAAATCTTGTATTAATACTTGAAAAGTAGCAGTTGTATGATGTTATTATAATACTTAAATATTCATTCCGAAATATATTTTATATAAAATAAATAAACCTTAAAGGGATAAAATCAGACGAGCGTCCAGCACCCGCAGGCGGTGCTCTTCTTGTTGTTATATTTTCTGATTTTCGGGGGCACATAACTCAAGTTCAATTCCGGTGGCTTATGGTTTATATTTTAGATTTCTATGTTGAAGAAGTTGTATGAAAGGGAATATTTTTGCCCAATATACAATCCTGTAGGAAACTGTTGCAAACATATTTATACCCCGATTAGCTTAAAGCAGACATTAACGCCTATATTTCTGTTCGTTAATTTGAAGATACTGTACGGAATGATAATGCAGATTAATGCATAAATAAAACTAATGAATATGGGTATGCTTTGACAAAACAGACGATTAAACGAAATATATACAGAATAAACTTTGATCTTTTGTTTTTCAGCTTTGTTTGTATTCATCGCAGTGGCTTTATTCGCTTCAGTACAAGGAAATCTAGGAGCTGCAGGGACCGTATTTAAATCGTTTGGTTCGGTGTTTGCCGGTTTTGGAGGAGCAGCGATGACATTGACCGCTGTTGTTATAGTTCCGCACCTGATATGTTTTAGGAATACAGAGACGGGAACCACTAATGCATAGATACTGAACTATAACCCTGCTAGATTTGTAGATAGTAGACCTTTCATGTTTCAAGTGTAACATGTTTTTAAAAGGGGTGTTCTTTCTATTTTTTTTACTTGAATAACAAACATGCAGACCAATCATGGTTAGAAATGCTTGGAAAGTCTGACCATAAACTGCAGTTGTTGTAAAGTCATAAACATTTGCCTTTAGCAAACTATAGGTAACGATGTGAAAAATGGATATCATTTCTGTAAAAGCAAATTTCTTAGCCGCTTGGTATGTATGTAGTAATGTAATTAGGATTTGTTGCCCTTTTTGTCATTCGTGTTCTACATTTAACCACTTTAGCCACCAAGTTTAAATTCCGATGAAAATGTAGCATCAAACTTTTTCTAAGCTATAAGATAGTGTTTACTGAGATCTTTGTATTTTCGTTTCTAATGTAGGACGCGTTTTGCACGTCAATTATAGCAATTTACAATGTGTTTGAAGGAAAGTGTTTATAGAAAAATACACGTTTATGGAAGGAAATCTTTGTAGTAATATGCATGTTGATTGAAGGAAACTCTTAGAAGTAATATACATGTGCATGGAAGGTATACACGTTTTAAGGGAATTTTTTGTAGCAGTCTACATGTTTATTGAATGTAACACTTTAAGGAGAAATGCTGTCACGTTAAAATTATATTTAAATTGGAAACACATGAGGATTTTGATTTAAAGTGTAAGTGTTTCTATCCACGACCAAAGGACTTATTGAGCGAAATAGATTAACTTTATGCCCGTTTATAGTGTCTGTATACTATAGTCACTAAAGTATCACCATTAAAGGTATAAGCCAAGAACACCATTGAAGGATATATATTAAATACAGGACGAAGTGTACTCTCTAAGAGCTAAGTATACACTACTGCAATGATACTAAATAACAGCGTACATGATGTCTACCACAGGAACTTGGTACAAATACTACATCCCTCCTTTTTTAGTATTTTAATTAATAATCTCTTGGAAAGTCTTATTGTCCAAACATGAATACGATTTTTTTTTAAATGTTTAAAATTTCCTTTAACGAAAACCCAAACTAAAATTATGATTTGCCTAATAGTCCCTAAACCTATCATTTATAAAAATTCCATTCCTCCTACAGGATAATTTCAATTATGACCACATCCCTGAATTTTATCAACAGCACTTTGATAAAAACAAATACAAAGCAATATAATTAGAAAGCATACAATATAAAGTTTACAATAACATGATAAAACAACAGCTTAAAAATTGTTGCTGACAAGACCACTCTAAAATCGCCCATTTTATCAATTATGAATTATTCTCAAATACCAGCAAAATACCAACTTTCTTTTTTCTCTCTTAATCAACCTGGGAAAAATACATTTGAACCACTAGAAAATCCAACAGGGCTTTGTGACAGTGTTTAAGTCATAACAGAATCTTTGAATTTTTCTGGCAACCTACTAACTCGCACTCAGTCTGGTCTTGTGTTAATGCCACTCGTAGTCAACTTTCGGTCAAATCATGTTCATCACTACTCTCGATTTCATTGTTTTGATCATTATTTTCATTATTCTGTGTATTCTGCGTATTTTGAGTGCATGACCCAGAATCTGTCTGTGACAAATCTGAATCATATTTCTTAACATGCGTAATATTTCGCCGATGTTCATCCCATCTTTGTCTGATATAGTCAATACACTATTTCCCTTTTTCGAAAGTACCGTATGCGTATTTGGACTGAACGGTGTGTCCAATTTATTCGATTTGTTCTGCTTTACAAGCACTGTATCACCTGAACGTATGTTATTCTGTTTCGCACCACGTGTTTCGTCAGCGTATACCTTCTCCTTCCCCTTTTTCTCGAAATCTCGATCGCGTATTTCGCTATCTTCCGGATGAAATTGTGAAATTTCCGGAATTTTTGTTCTGATTTTCCTATCATACAAAAGCTCGCTAGGACTGATTCCTAGAACCTAGAAATTCTAAGACGTTTCAAAATTGATCGGTTCTGGCGTTCGATCTCTCAGTTGGCTGCCGGCCACAATGGAGTATAACGCCTATGTTCAATTCACTTACTACTGAGAAAATTTCTGAAATATTCACTAACAAAGCATTGAGCATTATCAGTTCTCAATGACAATGGTAAACCATGAGTAACAAACCATTTTGTAAGTATGCTCACAAGTTTCTCGGAAGTAATTGATTTTGTTCTTTCGATCTCGAAAAATCTACTGTAATAATCAATACACACAAAGATGTAATCTCCAGACGGTAATGGTCCAAGAACATTAGTAGCCAAATCTTGCCATGCAGCGGTTGGCATAGCAGTTCTAGTCATTTGCTCAGGTTTTGATGCTTGACCTACTAACTGACAACCATGACACGACCTACAATATCGTTCTACCTGTCTGTCTATACCTGGCCACCATACTTTCGTTCGTACGTGAGCCTTCATAGATACGATACCGGGATGACCTGTGTGTGCTAATTTTAAAACTCGTTGTCTCAAACTTTCCGGAATAAGAATTCTCGTTCCACGCAAAACCAAATAACCTTTTACACACAGTTCATCTTTTAGCATCTCGAGCACTAGGTTTTGACCTAGCCGTATATATGTATTCTAACGGTTTACAGTGCGTAAGAAGCTCAAACTCAATACCGTATAACCATGGATGAAAACGCTCTAGTGCCCAAACGCAACCTAGACCCTCTTACTCGGTCTGCGAATATCTGCGTTCTACATCAGCCAAACCTTTTGACGCGTACCATTTGACTCGAAATTCACCCCTCTGTTTCTGAACCAGGACTGCGGCACATCAAACCGGACTAGCGTCGACTATGACCTTTGTTTCGGCGTTCTTGTCATAGTATCCTAGAGTTTCAGTTCTAGCCAATCTATTCTTTAGCTCCTGAAAAGCTAACCTATGCCGTTCCTGCCAGTGAAATTTTGCATTTTTACGTAATAATTTTGTGCTAAACCAAGAAAACTACGCAATTCGCTCGCGGTTTTCGGTGCTATAGCCTCTACAACAGCTTTGACCTTGACCTCAGTTGGACCTATTCATCTCCCAGACAGTTCATGGCCCATGTACACAAGGTTTGACATATAAAACTGACATTTCTCCTTATTTTATGTTAAACCCTTGCTTTGCAACACTGACAACACTTTATCTAATCTTTTGCCATGTTCTTCTTTTGTTTCACTATGCACTACAAAATGTAAGATATCATCCAAAATATTGTGAACACATTCACATCCTTGCTAGATTTGCTGAAGAGTCATTTGGTACATTTCCGGAGCACAAGATATACCAAACATTAATCGTTGATATCTAAATGTTCCAATATGGTGCCCCACTGTGTTCCGTTAATTGTTCGTTTTGTCCTCGTGTGTTTGCTTTGTATGCTTGTGTGTGTTGGTAGTGTATGTTTGTGTGTGTACATGATTGTGTGTGTGTGTGTGTGTTGTGTGTGTGTGTGCGTGTGTGTGTGTGTGTGTTGGTGATGTGCACTTCTGGGTGCTGTGGGGCTCGTTTTGGGGAGGCTGCGTTTTTGGTACGTGGCATTCCCTGTTTGATATTATTTTTGTTTTTTTGGTAGTGTATGTTTGTGTGTGTACATGATTGTGTTGTTGTGTGTGTTGTGTGTGTGTGTGTGCGTGTGTGTGTGTGTGTGTGTGTGTTGGTGGTGTGCACTTCTGGGTGCTGTGGGGCTCGTTTTGGGGAGGCTGCGTTTTTGGTACGTGGCATTCCCTGTTTGATATTATTTTTGTTTTTTTGAAAATGTTGTGATTTCTCTGGATTGAGGTGATAATTCTATCTGATGGTACGCCATATTTATGTCTAATTTACTGAAATATTGGCTTTTGTTCAAGTTTTGGAAAACTTCATCAATCGTCGGAATAGAAAATCTAACACGTTTCACTGCTTCATTCGCTTGTCGCATGTCAACACATAATCGTATTTCATCATCTCCTTTTGGCACAATAATGATCGGTGATATCCACTTACTGGGTTCATTTACCCGTTCTATTATGTCCAATTCCTGTAACTGCGACATTTTTTTCTTAAGTTTTTCTCGCAGCTGGTATGGAACACGTCGTATTACCTGTATAACCGGGGTCACCGAATCGTCAGTAGAAATATCAAGTTGATAGTCCTTCAGTTTCCCAAGTCCTTGGAATAAGTCCGTATACTTTTCAACAATATATTCCATTACTCTGTTTTGACTAAATTTAACATGATATTAACTGTCTACACGAAACTTGAACAAATGAGAATATAGCAGCTATTTCAATAACTTTCCAGGTCTCCAAATCAGAAACAAAGTTGTAACTTTTATTGAAAATGACCAATGTCAATTTTATATATGTTCAAGTAATTGTACAGCATGCTTAAGTCATTTTTAAGACATAGTTCTCAGATCTTGCAAAATAAAATGAATATTCATATATTTCAATGTTGTTACTAAAAAAAGAAAAACAAATGGCTGTTGTGGCGATTGAACCCTTGACCTCTTGACCACAAAGTGGACGATCTACTACTATGCTAAGTTACAAAATGTGTACTATGAAATCCAAAATATTCCAAATGATCATTTGTTTTTGATATGTGTCTGTATGTAGGCTAACTGTACTTGCATATAAAGTACTATCTGTTCATTATCTATTACGTTGTGTATTATTATTTAGTCGGAAGTCATCACTAATATCGGTTGTTACTAAGTATTTGTAAAGATCAAAAAGCATTAACTGTTGTACCATTTTATGTTATTTTAAATTTTCTAGAATCTTCTAGGATCAGATTTCTTTATTTTGTAATGCGTTGATAAATTTTCGTTTTGCGAGTGTTTGAAACTGTTTTAATACAGCCTTGTAACAACCTAAATTTACAATTGTTACTTCGTACTGAAGACCTGTACAATTTTGTATTTTGTTTATCAACGCATACAGCTATTTACCTCTATGGACACATTTTCTTACATTTTTATATTCATGATTAAATCTAGGTTGGGACTTTCTACCCCTACTTAAACAGTCAACATCAACATTTCGTGGGTATCTGTAACCAAAAGTCTTCTCCGCAGTATTGTATTTGAGAAAAGGCATTGGTACGTAATTGCTTTAGTTACATGTGTACATAAATAGTGGTACACATGTACATGTTGTTTTATGTCAGTAACTGAGCACCAGCTCCGTTCTCCAGATAAATAAATTTCAAATTATAAAGGGCAAGGATCTCAGTATAAAATCACAAAAATGTCAGGATATCTGGCTCTTGCTGGTTTCAAAGATAATAGCTTTTTTTATTCTAACAAGTTAATGAAGGATGGCATTTTGTAATTTACATACATGTATTTTTAATAAAATTGTCTTAAAGTCAGTTATGTCAATATACTTTAAAACCTTTACCTGTTGCTCTTTCATCTTTTTTATCGAGCAGTATTTTTCGTACTGGATTACACCTGTATTCTGTTTGTCAAATAGAATTTTAAATGCACTATTTTCCGGGAATGTGTATATCCCCATTTTTGAGATTATATATCTAGATTGTATATATTTTACATCTTTGCAATGTTTTTACTGGCGAATAAATATATTTCGCTAATGATCAAAATCTCAATACTCATATTTGTTTCGAAAAAAAAAAAAAAAATCAAACAGGGAAGCCACACCAAAAAGCAGCCTCCCCAAAACGAACCCCACAGCACCCAGAAGTGCACACCACCAACACACACACACACACGCACACACAACACACACAACATGACACACACACAAACACTACCAACACACACTAGCATACAAAGCAAACACACGAGGACAAAACGAACAATTAAAGGAACACAGGAAGACATGCGAAAAGATAAAACAGGAAGAATGACAGATCTAAATGAAACTATTCGCCATATCCTCATTTCAAAGTGGTTAATCGTTTTCTGAGCCATAAAATACTATGAGTATTACGGGAGGAGTGATACATGTGTTGTGTTCATATTTAATATAACTGCTGATATTTAATTCATTAAAAGAAAAAAATCTGGGAATATGTTTTGATTATACTTTTTATCAATTTGATTATTAAGCCCGTCATAATTTTTGTGGTATTTCTTTTTCATAAAAATGTTAAAAATTCGTTTAGTAAATTTTGCATTCACCTTGCTCTCAATCGGATGACCTAGGTACATATAATGCCTCATGTGTTGCTGGGAATTGTGTTCACTGTTTTATTTATATTTATTATCATATGATTATGATTATATTTGCTTGTGTATGCTTTACGGAAATATATTAACCCTACGTTAGACTTGAGACCAGTTTCAGTGTTAATTCTTCAACAAAAGCAAGAACATTTGCGTTCAAAAGAGGATAATTCCTGTTGTATTTACATTAGTTCATGAGTCATCGTTAAGTGCAACGTTCCCAGGCGTTTCATCTGTTTCATCTGTTTAATAAGTTAACGCTTAAAATGATAATTCTACGGTTATTGCGACATGAATGATAACTACCAAGTAACAAGTTTATGGAAAGAAAGCCATTTTATAAAACAATTCAAACAGTATGATCGGCTTAGACATAATATACATTCAAACAAAATGTAAAATGTAACAAAATATAGATACGCGTGCTTGTAAAATCAAGAAATTATAAGTAATTTACAAAAAGAAGATAAAAGGTTTCTTTCTTCCCTAATTTTTACAGCGTCGTGACTTATTTTGCTGTTTAATGAATATAGTTTTGTTAAAAGATAGATACATATATCATGTGGCAAGTATTGGCATTAAGCAGAAATGAAACATTTTAGTTTAAGTTAAATGTTCTGTGAATCTGAATTTCCAGAGACAAGGATTATTAGAGCTGTATCAATGGTTATATAATGTTACAAATGTATAAAAACAAAAATAATCAAACAGGGAATGCCACGTACCAAAAACGCAGCCTCCCCAAAACGAACCCCACATCACCCAGAAGTGCACACCACCAACACACACACGGAGGCGCGCGCAGGGGGGGGGTTTGAACGAATACAATCCCTGAAGGATGAAAATATAACAACATTGATTGAGTTATATGAGTTAATAAATAATTTTTAAACTAGTAATAAATACTTGTAATCAACATGAGCTTTGAGCCTACAGATACACTAAGAGCCATTCTATTTATATTATTACCGATTAACTAGTATTGATTAAGCTGTCAGGCATCCATCAGTCAAATAAGAAAATAAATTGATTAAACAAAACCTTTTCGACCATCCGTGTCAATTGACATGCGCTTCTATTGTTTAAGTTTTCTTAGAATTATTCAGTCATTCTAGTAATGTTTTGTTTAAGTATGCTTCAAAGTTTCGTTCTAAGTGAGTGAGTCAAACATAATTTACTCTAAAATGTCCGACATCAAGATGATGCACGACGAATACCGGTATATTGAATTTGACTACATAAGTTTTACGAAAAGAAACGGTCAACGTTAGTTTATTAGCGAATGTTTTATTCTAACGTTTTATGCGGATCGCCACATGTATGCTTATTCTTGATTTTGAATGACTAAACAACAACCATAAATCATAAATATATATAATGCCCTTATAATTAAGTTACGATTAGTTCGATATAATTTATTTAAAAGTTTTGACAAACCGCCATTGAAAACAGTAATTTTGATAATTTTATGATCTCATCTTCATAATAACGAACATTTATTCCAAACATTGTCAATTGTCTGAAAAATAGTTCTAACAGTTACTGTACGCTATTAACGTTCTTAATTAGCAAAATCTCAATATACCGACTAGGATTTCTAAAATGCATTTACATCATCCGGCTTGGATTTACTGATTGTAACGATGAATATACAAAAATGTACTATGAAACATAACAGTTTTGCTTTGCTGTATTTATTACATTTATTTCCGAATGGTCACATAGTAATATTTGTCTATTGCTCAAACTTTATCTGATGATAACAGAAATCCGTTTACCATTTGTGCATCACATTGTTATATGGTACCAGTTATGGCACTTGTGTTTTTTATACTAACAATAAATATCTCGGTGTGAGAGTCCAGAGGACATTGGTATCTTCAATATTGATATCTACCGGTATATAATGTAGTCTTACTGACTTACAAGGCCAATTCGTTCATATTTATATTAATGTTACAGCTTCCTTTGAACATTTAAGTACATTAAATAAAACTGAATTGTACATTCTATACAGGTTAATCGGTTACGTAGGTTTTCATGGTACAAACAGGTATGTTGAAACATAGGTAAGGCTGAATACTTCATTAAAACATCATGTTTGAAAATGTATTTTAGAAGAGATTAATTAATCTAATGATCACTTATTATGTTTTCTATAATGAAAACTGACCAGACCAGTACATGTAATACCAGAGGTATGGGCCATTGGGTTGCAAGTATGACTAATATGACAAACGAGGTTGCGCTCTACCATCTTCATGTCTTCATCAATCCTAATCATATTTATGTAGAATGTTTATGACCCTAAGACCTCTGTAAAGTTCAATAACAAGCTAGATCGGACCATTGAATTGCAAACAAAATCCCCTTTGCTTTTATTTCTTTTATTTCTCCACCGGTCGTTATCATATTTATATGCTAGAATGTGAATGAACCTAACATATGTAAGGACATATTATGTTTAGACTTCACACAATTGCTACCCATAGGGTGTCATGACTCAAACCAAGCCACATATTTCTTAGGTCAAGGTCATACTTAAGGGTTTGAAGTATGCATGTTAGTGTTAAATTGTATTTATTACCATTATATCCTGTCCATTCTGAATTTTTTTTGTGCATGGATTTGTTTCAATTATACTTGCACAGGATTGTTACCCGTTTGATGCGGGTGTGTCACGCAAGTCATTCACGCACCTACTCCAAAGGTCATTATCATATTTAGGAATGTAGCACCACTACATGCACTTTTGTTTCCTGTCTGTATCTTTAACATGTATGGACCGGTATTGGAATTACTTTACACAGTGGTTACCTACATGTATACCACAAGGGTGTGTCTTGCTCAACACTCAGCAACCTACTTCCATGATCAGAGTCAAACTTAGGGCTCAAACACTACTGAATGCAAATTTCTTCCGGTCTGCATCTTCCAAATGCATGGACCGATTTGATATAACTTCACACAATTTTTACCCACTCCCCAAGGGT
>JAFMSR010000013.1:34755905-34823405 GCA_022818135.1 Saxidomus purpurata
TTAGCTTATCGAATCACTCTCGAGTCCGCTTCCTGGAAAAACCAGTACTGGTGTCATATACCTTGGTGGGCTCACACCCGCAACCTCCGTGATGAGCGGCAGACACGGCTTATCATGATCTGCATCAGTATGAAACACATAATCAGTTTCAGCTAGCGGTAAAAATGGTTAACTCGTTGCTTTTTGTTTATTTCGATACCAGGTAGATGCAATACACAATATGTCGTTTGGCTCTTATGAATTATTATATGCATTTTCTATCTGTGATGTCATGGCCAATAAAATCAAGCTTAACTATCCGATGCCTAAACAATCGTACTAAATTGGTTGGAAATAATTATTGTAGGCAAATCATAACGAGAAACAGTGACAACCAAACTATGACATCTACTGTTCGTCGATTCACGGTGAGCTAAATCGACCGGAAACGGCAGCGAAATAACGAGAAACCATTTCCAATAGAAATTCGTCTGATCATAAGTATCTAGCAGACAAATCACAATGAGAAAGTTTTGCAAACTGAAAAATTATTCACAGACACTTGGAGTATGGAGTCCCAACCCGATTGACAGGCATAATTTTATCAACCAAGTACATCTACGCCCGTACAGTAATCAAAAATAAAGTTACACAAATGTATCAAAGGAAATCGTAAAATTTGAAATTTTTCACTAAATAGCCTTAAAATATTACAACTTGCTTTGATAACTTTATTTTTGATTACTGTACGGCCGTAGATATACTTGAGTGATATAATAATGCCTGCCAATCGGGTTGGGAGTCCATATTCCCAGTGTCTGTGAAATTATTCATCGAATCATGCGGAACTAAAATGATCGGCAATTTCAAGAAACGTTACGAACCGAAACTTACTGTTGGAAATTCATGGTGTTTGATTTCTGCCATGTTGTGTTTTCGACGATTCGCGGCGAAAAGTGAAAAACACGAAAACCCGACAAGTAGCTATTTTTCGAGTTTTTGACTTGGCGGGTCGAGAAGTGGAAAACTCGACATATTAAGGACGAAAGCACGACACACAAAGGGCGAAAACACGAAGTTTTTTTCATTGAGTTTTTGAGTTGGCGGGTTTTGATAAGTCGTGTTTTCGCCCTTTATTTGTCGTATTTTCGACTTGGCGAAATAAAAAGTCAAACTTGAGGTATTTGATTTCTGCCATGTCGTGTTTTCGACATTATCGGCAAATAGTTGAAAACACGAAAACTCGACAATTAACTATTTTGTCGTGTTTACGTGATTTTGACTTGGCGGCAAAGAGGAAAGATGACACACAAAGGGTGAAAACAGGAAGTAATTTTCGTTGAGTTTTTGAGTTGGTGGGTTTTAATAAGTCGAGTTTTCGTCATTTTTGTCGTGCTTTCGACAGAAGGTATTTTTTCGTGGGTTCGCCTTTCACATTTGTGATGTGAAATCTCAAAAACACGACATATTTAATGCGAAAACACGACAGTTTACATTAAAAAACACGACAAAATAGCTACTTTTCCAAACTGTCGAAAACACGACATTACAGATATAAGCCGCCATTGAAATTGCATGTTTACAACAGTTACACCGAGATAACATTAAAGTCGTTAGAAACCGTAACTTATTTACCTTCGGGAATCATTACCCCCTCATATTTACAACCACATTCGGGACAACAGCTATTGGCAGGATAGAAGCGCCTTTTCGCTGGACAAGGTGGGGATTTACAATTTGCCGACCAGCATCTTCGGGAACAGTTTTTGGTATGAAGTTGGTGTCAATAAAGTTCTACTAATTTTCAAACCTCCTTAAATTATTTTTTTCCGAATCTATTTTTTTCAATATAAATTATATTTTCTGAAGTTCTTCAGACTGAAATTAGTAAATAATGATATTTTTCGTGTAAGTAATAGACAAGTAAAGTCTAGCTTTAAAAAGTGATAAAAAATAGAGCCGGTCGGGGAGACAAAACCCCCCAGAACCGGACGAGGAGACACTTCCCTTTTGAACTGTCTTTTACTCTGTCCCTTTCAAAATTTTAATATTTGCATAACAAATATTGTCGAATCCATCAGTGAACGCATGTCGTGTATTTACCATATGCTCAAATATGTCGTGTATATTTACTCAATTATTTCGTTTATTTCCTCAATAGTGTTGTATGTTTCACTCAATTGTGTAGTGTATTTACTCATTTATAGTCGTGCATTTACCCAATTGTGTAGTGTTTTACTCATTTATAGTCGTGCATCTACTAAATTGTGTCGTGCATTTACTCAATTGTGTCGTGTATTTACTCAATTATGTCGTGCTTTTTTCAACTATGTTCTAGTGTATTTACTTGCTGTTCCTGCTTTTATTCTAGATAATGAATTATGCCGTGTATTAACGCAAATGTATCGCGCATTTACTCAATAATGCCTCGTAATTACTCAATTATGTCGTGTATTTACTCAAGTATATCGTGCATTTACTCGCTTATGTCAGGTATGTACTCACTAATGTCGTGTTTTTTTCTAATTATGCGTGCATGCACTCAATTATGTCGTATTTTGGCTCACTTAAATGCAATTATGTCGTGTGTTTCGAAACTACAAAATAATTCAATATCAAGATGTTGACTGACGTCCTTGATATGGTTTCATCGTCATTTATCACCATTTGATTGACTTCAATATGTCCTCAAGAAATAACTACTTGAGTGAACTAAAAGACAAGTAAAATGTGTATATGTATATAAAACCAAGAGCTTTTATAAAAGCTTAATTTTCTAGGAATTAACAGTCTCCTTAAGACTAGTGCTATAAGAACAATAAGCATGGAGAATATTTTTCTTGAATAACCATAACTTTGGCAGATGCTACGAAAGTACACGATAAACAATGCACGTTGTATCATGTCTAATTTTTAACGAACGGTCACGTTGTGGAAATGATGTTGCTCTTATTGTGTGCAATAGCTTAAAAAAGAAAGAGAAATTTCCCGACGAAGTATTCGAAGATAGTATTAAAAGTTATTACTGAAGTAGTGGTTTATACAATTCTGCATGTATTACGTATGAACTTACATAACAACAACGCCCACAAAAGAAAAAAAATCGCAGTGGCGCAGTGGTAGCACGTTCCCCTCAGAATCGGAGTCCTCACCAGTGTCACGACGGTTGTGTCCTTAAGCAAGACATAGATATTTCCACATTGAGTCTCTCTCTTCGAGATTTATTTCTCGGCAGCAATTAATCTAACGGTTGTAAAAACTTGTTTCGGCATCGAAAATAAATAAATTAGTATAAATTAAAAGAAAAGACACTGAATTATGTACTCAAATATTTAATGCAGACATCAGTAGTCGACCATGTACCGTGTCGCGAGATCTCATAGCGCTGCAAAGTAATGTCATATATACCCCGGACACCGCAACAAAACTTACCTACTTCAAAAGTCTCCCCATCTTTTGAACACGTGGCACTTGCTCTACAAGTTAACTCCGAGCAAAACACAAACATCCCAATAATGAACACCGCACGAGAAAAGGCCATTTCTTATCATGTAAATTACACTAAATGAATTGTAGATTAACACTACGGATTAAGCGCGAATGGAGTTTCAGACGACAGCTACTTAGATCTTGGCATGGTGGCCAAACCTTTTTATTAGTTTTTTTTTCTTGCATTATGCGAGTTCCCATTTATTGCGAAGAATTTACAAACGAAAGAATTGCATTTCATGGCATTTTACACGTCAGTGGTTTCTTTCTAATAAACAACCTAGACAAATTGTACCGAGGCACGTATGTTCAAGCAACGCACACGAAGAGTGTTCCATGGATAACAGTGTTTATTATAAAATTTACCCAGATATTTGTGTATTTTCCACAAACAATTGCAGACAATTCCATCATCATGGATCAAGTCACTAACATATTCTTATTGAATGTCACAATGGTGCAAGGGTGTTTCCTGTTGGCCTATAGAAGATTCTAACATATCCACGACATTACTTTCGTCTGTTTTGATCGTTACTTTTCTTTTGCAATGACGTCAAATAAATGACTATTAATTAATAACCTTATTACATTAGCTCCGTACTAGGTTCTCTCTTAAATATACTTCACAAAATAAGTTCAGCACCAGAAAATCAAGCTTCATCGATTTTTCTGGCATTACTTCTACGAAAGAAAGGTCCGAATATTCAGTAAAACAATTTATATTAATACCCGTACGTAACGGCAATAGGATGTCATTTCACAGCAACAGTAAATGCTTGAAGAAAGGGCATCAGATTGACCTGGTGATTCGAGAATTTTAATGACAGACTTGTAATGTAACAAATAAATTTCAAGGGTTTGTTGAATATGTCTTCCAGAATCTTTCGGAACACAGCGATGGCTGACTTGAATATGCCTTCACTGTCACTTTGGGTCCACTATTGACTAGATGTCTGCCTTTTGTGACTTTGACAATAATTAAAGTTTCCTACTAACATTGTATCACAATTTTCAAAATGCTTTACACTACTGTAAAATAAGAACGACAGTTCTATTTTCACCCTTCACTCATTATTCTGGTCTCTTTTTTAAATACACCATAGAGAATTACGGTGAAAGTGTCCGGAAAGTGTCCGGTATTGACCAGCGTCTACAGTAAACTCCGTTTATAACGAACTTCACGGGACCATTTAAATTTGTTCATTATATCCGGAGTTTGTTATATCCATGTCTCATTTTCATATAAAATAAATAGAGAAACAATTTAGGCAGTTTACTGTATAAGGTAGGTTATTAAACATCGTCGAGTTCAATACCGAATTCTATTTACATGTAACGAGTACGCAGTGGTGAAACTTTTATAGGTTTTACAGCTGTGTACGAGTCTAGCAGAAATCGGTTTTGTATAATGATTTCATTATTTAGGATCACCACCGTTAAGGGCAACATTCCGAATGATCTAATTATGAATACTCAATACTGAAATACTGACATGTGCGGATGGGTCACACAAAAATGAAAACCGAACGAATCTAGATTTAGTTCACCGAGTCCTATAATTGAACTGTCACGTTGTTCGACTGCTAGAAGGCTTTTGGTGGATGTGAAATTAATTGATTTATAACATACATAATATTGAATAATACATACATTAAAAACGTCTTATTCAGTATCATCACAGAATCAGTTTTAGAGAGAATATTTCTGAATGTCTACGATGGACAGTAATATCAAATTATACAACATTTTAAAGATCTTCATCACCAAGTCAATTGAAGCCTGGACGTCTTTGCTAGTGCCAATTTGCCATCTCTTGCCAAAGAACCCAGGCTTTGCGATAAGCGGAAAGTGCCCCTTCAATGGATCTGCGGTGTTCATGAAAAAGAGATGGCAGATCAAATGACAAAATATGGAGCTAGAACCGACCAGCCTCTCGGCAGACCCACTTATGAAAAATGTTCACGGTGGTTAAGACTCTTACAAGAACGACGACACCCAAACGTGACTCCTATCTATTAGATAGATGGGAACAAGTCATTCTATTCTATTCTAATCTATTCTATTCTATTCTTACGGGACAAAATAGGCTCAATGCTCATATGTATACAAATTTGAAGCGTTCCTTATCACTGAAATGCTCGTAAGTTCTTTCAGACCGAACAACAGAGCATTTACTTCAGATATGTCCCCTGTATGATCAGTCGACAAAGCGTTTACTTCAGATATGTCCCCTGTATGATCAGTCGACAAAGCATTTACTTCAGATATGTCCCCTGTATGATCAGTCGAGAAAAGGTGTGTCGCCAGACTCTACCAACATGGAAGAGAAATTGTATGACAGGAAGTAGGAATGGAATAAGGTAAAGGTAAAATCCGCGCGGTGCGCATTAATTAGAGACATTGGTTTAAATGGCTTAATTACAGTTGAATACAGAAACGACGGTTCGTGTTTTGTCTAACAGTCAGCTAGTCTAGAAATTGTGTTCCACAATATTTGAAGTACCCCACCTTGTTCAACAAAACGTTTACTGCTCAATCGTTGTTGAAAATTTTATGAAAGTTGAAAGTTTATGAAATGCTCTTAGGTGGCATTCAAATAAAAAATGTATGGATTCTGCAACATCAGTCGTTGGACGTTAGCCGTTTGCGCCTTACTCATTTTATATCAAAATCCAACCCCATCAGATACCTGCTTACACATGAGCCCTGAAATGCTAAAACTGCCCCAGTGTATGAAACAAAATGATAAAAATAGGCTGACTGACAATTATAGTGCATGAAATATGGTAGAAATGAAAAGTTAACGTTAATTTTATTAGACTGGTACAATGTACTAACTGGTCTACAGTTCAGAATACTCGGGAGATATGATAGCAGACTATAAAGCTAGAAGATAAAACTGAGCACATGTAGTATACGCTTCTTGAGACAATCCCCTTAATAATTCATCAGCTGTTTCCATGCATATGTTACGGTCATCTGTACATTGATGAAGAAGTAAATTACTATTTTGTTATATATTTTTACGGTCACTTATAGAATGAAATACAAGCATCGATTTATAAGTAAATAGAGGTTTGTTATCTTAATGAACGAACAGGAACATCCAATACTTCCTTATTCTTTTAGTTTATTGTCTATTTCCACACGTTACCTTGATAAAAATGAATAAAAGGTCATTGATCTTAATATTAATCATAATAACTTTTGCCTAAATGTGTCAGTCAGTAACCGAAACATTTGTAATAACTTTTGCCTAAAAGTGTAAGGTAGTAACCGAAATATTCAAAATAACTATCACCTAGAAATGTTTGTCAACGACAACTCTAAAGTTATTTAATATCAACATAGAAAAATTCAATATGGTGTCGATTGGGGTCTTTTTTATCGCAGCCGAACCTTTAGAAGATAATATCAACATGCTAAAGGTCAAATACTTATTGCTAAATACAGAAGACGAAACAAAGCAATGCATAAAGTATTAAATGACTGTTTACAGATTATTTCATACTAATAATTAATATCTGTAACTACATGTTAATAACTTTCTTTACCAACACCGATTCCTAATAACTAAATTTGTTCTAAAATAATAATTGTCCGAAGAAAGTTGAACAGACACATACAGTGTTAGTCTTCAGCTACTAAACGTGAATATGACTATCAAATATATTGTTTCACACGATTATATAATGGCGCAATCGAAACGATTGAAAAACATCCGTTAACTATGAAATCAAAGTGGACGCTTTATTATGAAATCATATTCAAATGGTAAGTAATTAAGTAGTACGACATTGTAACATTGCACAAAACACCTTACATAATAGTGTAACTTATTTCTAGTATACCTACGTGTGAGAAAAGGCCATCACTTAAGAAAGAAAATAAAACTAAAATTCTTTAAGCTTGTTTTAATGCATATATAAAGATAACATTTTTCATTGATAGTGTGCGATTAGATTGATTACTTCATACAATTTAATCAAATGCGGTATATCAATCTACAATGCCATTAGTTTATGTGCTGATTGCCTTTTAGCAGAACGATTTCACACTTCCTGATACTTAACATTTCACGTGAGTGTACCTACCTACCTACCTACCTACCTACCTACCTATCTATCTATCTCTGAATACTGCCAACCCCTCTCGCGAGTGTTATAGGCAGGAGTCTTTACCTAAGTAGGCCTACATATATTAACAAACAGTCTGATCAAGAACTACTCTGTTCGCTATTCATCTGAGCATCCCTTTGCAACAGTTAATGGTATCGTCAAACCTGAAAGGTGGGCAAGTTCATTTAAAAAAATTAGAGATGTAGGAGTTAAGGACAAAAGATGTAATTTGTTAATGAACTTTATGACACATCTATTCACGAGGTTCATATCATTACGCGTTTGGTGATTACGAATCAAGGCATATACACTTTCTTGCATCTGTTGTTATATAAAGCTTTATCATTTACTCAGCTATTTATTTTCTTGTTATCAAGTACCATCTTTTAAAATTAATATTAACGAAGTTATACATGTTTTGCTGGTATAATTAGTTGTCATGATAACCACTTATGTTTGTGCAATTAATGAACACAAAACGAATCAAATCCGGAATAATCATGTTTTATAAAACACTTTGTTGCTGGTAAGTTACGGATATCGTCTTTATCATTGCTAATATTATTGCGTAATACTTTGAACACAGTTTTCTCCCTTGTCTAGGTATAAACATTTGTAATAAATTGACCTTGCATACATTTTGCGAAGTAGCTTAAATGAGTAGCTTCTTGGAGTCATTACAAAGTACTTTGGATATCTAGCGTATTTGTTAAGTGATTTATTTTCAGTATTGTGTGTATGCTTTTAGAAGAACTCTACTATTATTTCACTTATGAATCAACAAACAGTGAGTATGTCAAGATATGCATTTTATATATACTTAGCGACATTCAAACGCAACCACGAATTTGACTGGTATTTAGTCGTAATTGCAAATCATTCGTGTAATTTGGAAAATTCAAGAATTCCATGCTGTTTTACGTTACTTTGATTTATTGATGAAATTAAAAACTCCAGCACAATGCACTTAAGTTTGTAAAATAAACATATTTTGCATATGATGTCTTGAGATAAATCTACTTCTCAAAATGTATGACTTTTTAGATTGGTTGCGTTTTTTAAAGTTGTTAAGTATATTATAAAAGTATGTATATGTGAATAGAGGATTAAATAGGTTATTTAATTTTTAAAATCCATTGTTTTGTTCTATATTAGTAGATCTAATTAAAAATATTTCTTAAAGGGGCAACTCTCGCTGGTATACCAGCGAGTATTTTGTTGTATGCAGCTGTAACTTGATACCTCTAAAACTACCTGTCAATTAAACTGGAGGAGGTTACTAGAGTGAATGAATCACACTAGCAAGCAGACGATTTTTGCTCTTGAGCTGACTAGGGGCTTCTTTACGTTTCTTATATTTTGTATCTATGAGCATTTCGGAATCAGATGAAAATTTATCCACCTCCTGAATCATTTCTTCTCACTTTCTTTTTATCCCATGATATTCATTCATATTCTCCCTTTTAAGAAAATTTAAAGATAAATACTATGTTTCACACCTAACTCACAGAGTCAAATTTTGCACAAGGCCTGATTTTGTGTAATTTCCTACAATATAAATACATTGTGGTAAAATGAATATGTCAGCACCCAATTAAGATAGAGTCACAAAATTAATTGGTAATTATATGCCATCGGCATGCAGGTCTGTTTTGTGTATTTTTGAAGGACAAAAATTCCAGACATGAAACTGATACATGTGTCAGATAAGGAGGGAAATTATCACAACAGTTCAAAACACAATGTGTATGCATGTAGTTGATGAAGAGTAAAGTTTATATTTTAATAAAGCATTGCAGAAAAAGTGCATAAGAATAAGACCTGTATTGTTTATATCAAGAGAGTAAATGGAGCTATTTGTGTTAGGTTTAATGTTCCTGACACGGATTTAAAAGTTCATAGTGATGATAACATGGGATTATGTAAATTGTAGACCATCAAGGAAAAAATAAAATGGAGAAATTATTAAAGTCAATAGTAAAATCAATCTAAAGCCTCATTCTTGGATAATAATGGATCATAATATATAACGAGCCAGGATAATATTAACTGACCCTGCAGGTGCGATCCTTGCAGTGGTTTAGTAGGAGGATTCTTCGTCTAAGTCACATAAACATTTTTAATTTATACCGACACTGTTTATGGTTTGCCTTATGTTATATATCTGCATACCCACGGGCTTGACCAAGAAATGGAAGACTAGGAAATAGTATCATACAACAAAACATTATTATAGAAAATACTGAACTATACTATAGTCAGAATGGGCTTTTGAAGTAAAGTATAGATGAATGGGGGAAGAACAAAACATATTGAACCGCAAGTGAAGTTGTGTCCTGCTGTGTACTTTTGCAAGTTAGACATTTATACCAAAATTAAAAAGTTCAATACTGACTACTTGAAAAACTTATGGCAACTTGAATAGATTTCTGCACAAAAACATATGTTTACGTTACATGTATCTGCTAACTTTTAACTTACTTATTTAGGTCTTGATTACCTTAATGATTCAATTTAATGAAGGATATTCTCATTTTATGGAAATAAACTTTCATCAAGGTTAGTAAACTGTTTTTGTTCTGTAATGCATGCCACTACTCTCAAGTGTATAAACATCACCACGTGGCCTTTGTTTACAAACACAGAGTTTATCAGCAATTAGCCACGCCTCCCGGGAAATTCAAATCTGAGATCGTCTGCTTGACAGGTTGATTTTTGTTCTCAAAGTCATTTTTAGAACTGATATATCATTAAGATTTTTGGATGAACTGTTATGAAATGGCACAGTTTACCTTTGTAACAAATTTCAAAGGAAACAGTTCTGTAATTTTGTCAAAATTTAAAAAAAAGGGTCTCTGATGTGAAACATGTTTGAAATTATTGAAAAACCTGCCCCAGCGCCATCTAGTGGTTTATATAGTCCAGTTACCCCTTTAAACTAAAACAAAACATTACAAGTGTTCGTGAAAATGATCAAGCATAGTAAGAAAGTAAATTTTATTTATTATAGTGATGTAAGTAGAGAATTATATAGGCATTTATTTACGCTGCAAGGTATGGTGCCCGTGAAATAACATGTGATACTTTTTTATTTCGTAAAACCGAAATAAGATTTCGTAAAAACGAAATAACACAATGTCAAAACGAAATTAAAACATTTCATTAAAACAAAATAAGATTTCATAAACAATTTCGTAATAACGAAATGTTATTTTTTTACAAAATGTTTTAATTTCGTATTTTTATTTCGTTTAACGGAAATGATATTTCGTTTTTACGGAATCTTATCTCGTTTCTAATAAATCTTATTTCGTTTTAACGAAATGTTATTTTGTTTTTTGAAAATCTTATTTCGTTTAAACGAAATTCCATTTCGTTTTTACGAAATTAGAAAAAATATATGACATGTCACTTCACGGACACCGTAGCACGGACACTTTTTATTTATTTATTCAATATTCGGTCTCCGTATGCCATTGCTTATTTTGTGATAGGAATGGTTGTAACTTTGCATCAATTGTGAAAGAACCATTAATATTTTTTAGAGCGAAATGGCGACCAATGAACCAATGGTAGACCTAAGCAAGAATGAGGAGCAACCACGAAATGTCGAAGAAAGTCCGTCTGCGAGCTTGTCAAAGGCGGTTAAAAAGAGAGCAGCTCGCATGGCTGGCTTCATGTTTTGGACGAACGCCGTGGGGGTTGTACTGCTGCTTATTGGTTTTTTGGCTCCGGGCTGGTTTACTGCCAGAACAAATCAGATAATTCATTCAACTTCAAACTCTTGGGAAGAGAACGAAAACATAAAATATAAGACAGTATTCCAGGACTATGGTCTTTGGTACATTACACAGTGTGAAGGAACAACTTGTGAAACCCAATCATACCGACTGATTGATTTCACAACTGATGACTGCTTCCGATGCGAAAAGATTGAAATAGGCTCACTTGTAAAGACAATTGAATATAAATCTGAACTCCTCTTCTTCTCCGGTGCTGTGCTACGTAAGTTACTTTATCTTATTCTGTATCAGTTGTGCCGAGCTAAAACCATTATATAACACTTGTGTAAACAATATGGATGAAGACAAGGCGTTATATCCATGTCGTCTACTAAAATTGAATGGCCAGTGAAAGCGGGTCGTTCAATTAAACGTGATTTTACTTACATAAGCTTAATCATAGGATTTTGCAGCTTATACTTGCTGGTCCATCTGTAGTGGCATCTAAAGTCAAGATTTTCCTAAAAGTAGAAGAGTATTATGTTTTATTTAACAAAAATCAGATCAGGACACTGTTGTTCGAAACTTTAATCAACCGGCTGTTTAGCTACATGTAACTACCAGTTCAATTTTGATTCAAAATATAATTCTTGGCGTAAATCACTAGATATGAATTTCTACTATTAAGAACTTTGTGTTTTTTTCTACAAGAATAAATACATTTGAAATAATTATTTCGAAATGTAGAAATGCAATCAAGTTATTCAACGGTTATGCCATTGTCCGGTTAAAGTTTCGAACAACGAGGTCCTGATCAAATTGCTTTTAGCACGCTGACAATCAGTTCATTTCCTTTTGGGCTAGTTATATTATCTTTCTGTAAATTATTAAGTATGGCCAACATAAATTGACATTTAATTCAGGTCAACTTTCCTACTCTATTATTCGGTTTCAGATAATCACAGCATAGCTTAGCTCGAAAAATAAAGGTACTCTGTTCAGGTATAGTTATAATGATTCTGTAAGTTACTATCTTTTTTAGTGCCTTAATGTTATTTAAGTTAGCCTAACTAGTGATTTTCGTCCCTTAATTGTATAACAATGTGATTAAAATCCATTCTTGGTGTGTATAGAGCACATGGCCGGAATGACACATTAGCGTGTATTGTCAGTAACTTTCAACATAAAACATTAACGTTTGACACTGCTATGTCATACTTCTGTTTTCCAGTTGTCACTACCTCGAAGATCAATCAAATCCAGGCGATATACATTGTCGGGCTATTACTCGCACTTACTACATTATACATATGGTATATATTAGAAAAGCATGTTGTGCAAGTTGGGATACTCAGGTTTAGCAAGACGAAATGGATGGGCTTGTGTTTACTGGCATTCCTTTCAGGTGTGTTTTCATATGTCCATTGTAACAGTAGAATTGCACATTGTCTGCGGTTATTCATTTTTACACTCATTTTGTTCACAAAGTTCACTAAAATAATCAATTGTTTCGCTTACAAAATTTAAAAAAGTGGACGCAAGTTAAAAAAGACACGCATTTCCATGAGAGCGGGAAGTCAAAGATCCGAATTCAAGCACCGAGAAAAGAAATGAGGGCAGTATATTTGACAAATAGATTATGTTGAACAATTGTCATAAAATTTGCCCCATATTTTGATTTTTGATGGGTGATTCAAAGATTATTTCCTTTTAATCTGGCACGACAGAGATTTACGGATTCACTCGACGCATCCGATGAACACCTCTGTCAAGTGTAGTAATAAGTATTAGTTATGTGGTTTAAGGACGTTTATCACAGTTTCCTAAAAGAACATAGGGATAAAATTTTCTCTTGAACTCATTGAATTAAATTTCTTCAAACTTAGTATTTTGACTTAGACTCAAGTTTGAAACAGAAATCTGAAATTAAAAATCATCATAAAAAGCATTTTTAGCTCATCTGATTTATGGAAAAAAGACGAACTTGATTGTCGCCGTCATCATAGTTATAGTCGTCGGCGTTAGTTAAGTTTTGCGCGTAAGTCATTTACATGGAAACTATCAAAGTAACCACTTTCAAACTTAGAAAACTTGTTAATCTAATACCCGTTTTCATATTGTATGCTCAAGATGCTGAGTGTTGCCAATTTGATTGGATATAAAACATGCATTTTGATGAATTTGGGTCGATTTTTGAAGGAAGATCACCTTTTATTGAGCTTCTGTACAAAGATGTTGAGCCTCTATCATTTCTGATATTATGCTTTGTTAGAGCACTAAACACCCAAAATGATTACGATATTAAGATATCACATGTGGAAAAAACATATATAACTACAGGATTCTTGAAATCTGGACATTATACACACATACCAGGGATTCGAGATTTTCATAGAACTAAGGGGCTCTCCACCACCATGGGAAAAAATGAATTGAGCTCTGTTAGCCTTAATTCGATTTTTAGGTATTACCACCTGGTTTACACCATTTTCTTCAGCTGATACTCGAACAAGTCAAGAATATTTCATTGGTTCAAAAAATAAAAGTTAGTGAAAAAACACATGCAAGACATTTTGATTAATAAGTTACAGCCTTAATCACAAATGTTCTCCAGAATACAATACATCCCATGGTTGAAATTATCGACTTCTTTTAAAAAGCTTAGTGGCATATGAGAGGTTCCCCACATATTCACATGCTACTTTGGGTTAAAAATTCTCAAAACTATGGAGATATATGAACTGAAGAAATATTGATCTAGAATTCTTCGACAAATATGTAACTTGTGCAAAATCTCAACCTTTGTCTCATTTGATTGACATGCAGGTTCAATCTCACACATAAATCTGTAAAGAAATTGACAAACCAGTTCGTAGCTTCAGTTTTTAACTTCCACCCATGGAGATAACACTTATTCTTACCCCCTTAAAGTCAGATATCAAGGAAGATGAACATGTCCTCAAAACAAAATTAGCAATTTTATACAGCATCTGAAACCAGAACATCGAGACCTTGAATACAGTATATTTTTGGCTTTACTACAGATGCACAATGATGATTATATAAAGGTTGTAAGGTCTTCAGTCTTATTTCCAAACGTTTATTTACCGAAACGAAGCTTATCAGAAACTAGAACCAGTTCAAAGAAAACTGACCAAACAATTGGTCTTACAAAATATTTTTTAGATCTCTATTGGAACGAGTGTAGAATTATCCACAAATGTGGATGCTAATGACGGATAAGCAATCGGCGCATCAGCATGTCATGGGTGCAAGCAGATAAAAAAATGCAAAAAAAGTAATCTACGGATCAAGTTTGAGATTTAAAATACACAAAAATGAAAATAAGCATCTACATATGTGAATGGGACTTGGAAAATGGGTCCAGCTGATCAGTTATCACACATGTTGTTTTAAATGTTTACTAAAAGTGAGAAGTATGTTGATTATGAATTAAATATATCAAGTGAATCTGCCAACTACTTTTGAAGAAATTTTACATCAGTATGTTTGTAGATTGCAATGCTACATATTCAGTGGAGGTATGTTTTCTAGACATTTCACCTGATAACTTATGTTTGTCATCAAGCATTATGCTTGTTTTTATTTTTTCAGCTTTTCAATAAATAATCGTTTTGACTGACTGTGCCCTGCTCTTCTCTTTTTTGAAATTGAAAAAATAAGTAGTTGCTATGGTAATAACATTTATGATAAATACTACAAAAGAATCATTTTTATGCATATTTGTGAATGCCATTTCAAGCAAACATCACTTCTTAAAATGATTATATTTAGTCGAAATTTGGTGACAATTGATTAATTGTCTTTTTACATTTGTGCAATAATAATAAATGCTCATTTGGACCCATTTTCTCGGTCACAGTCACATTATGTCTAAAACTCCAAGAACTTGCACACCAATTCAAGACATTAAAAAGCAATTCCGTATTGAAAGATACAATAATACAGAAGTACTTTAAACCCAGATACGATTTAGTCCTGCTGCAGCCAAAGCAGGTCTCACTGTGTTCCACTGTGTTCCTTTAATTGTTCTGTGTACCACTGTGTTCCTTTAATTGTTCGTTTTGTCCTCGTGTGTTTGCTTTGTATGCTAGTGTGTGTTGGTAGTGTATATGTGTGTGTGTACATGATTGTGTGTGTGTGTCGTGTGTGTGTGCGTGTGTGTGTGTGTGTGTGTGTGTGTGTGTGTGTGTGTGTGTGTGTTGGTGGTGTGCACTTCTGGGTGCTGTGGGGTTCGTTTTGGGGAGGCTGCGTTTTTGGTACGTGGCATTCCCTGTTTGATATTATTTTTGTTTTTTTGTTCAGATGCCAAGTTGATAGAATGGAGGCTGTTGTAGTGGGATTTTCTGACCGTGCAAATTACCATTGACATTTATATGTCTTTGAGCGGAGTCAAGTCATTAGATCAGGTTTACATACATACATTGAATGAATCCAAATATGTGTCACCTCTGTAGTTAAAGATGGAATAAATAGAATGGAAACAGATAGGTCTTAAAACACACACTTACACACCCTGTTTATGTCAGTCTATAAAACTTCATGGTATTGTATTATGATGTTAGATCTCGTCATGCTCATCATCAATACATTATAAATCACCTAAATTTCAGTTGTTCAGATATCAAAATATTTGTGGAAAAAAGATTATGCTCAGAAGATCTTGAATTTCCAGGATATAATCTATATAAATTTGATTCTTATTAATTGAACAGTAGAAGATCATCATATGGAATTGTTCTTTATACTAATTATAAGATACAATTGGACTTTACTATTCGTGTCGATTTCTGGTAGATCATACCAAAGAATGGTGTTATAGAAGCTGTCTCGGTGGCAGCAAATCATCAAAAATTGTTTGTGATATTGGAGTGTACATTTCAGCAAAAATCAAAACAACAGACATAAATACATGTGTTGCCAAGTTAAATGAGGGCTCCATTTTAATCCAAGGATGTTTCAACATTCATCTAAATAAGGGTGATGTTATGCCATTCAGTACCTTGAAGCAGCTGTTACAGTCTGCAACAACAGTATTTATTCACAGCTCGACCATATCTAACATTCAGAGAAAACATTAAATACTGGTGTATTTGAGAGTAACTTCTCAGACCACAAACCAATATCGACAACATGCAGTCTGACTAAGTAATGACTTAAATATTTTTAAGACAATGTTTTGTTCACTAAAACGTCCACTTTTTATGCAGAAACTTACACTATTGGACTAGCCATTTTTTTCTAGATAAAAGTGATTGGTCAACATATTGTTACAGCTATCTTTCCCACTTGAAGATCTTCTTATCATGTATATGAATTTGGATTTATTTCCACATGGTAAATCTTGTATTGATACTTGAAAAATAGCAGTTGTATGAGGTTATTATAATACTTATATATTCATTCCGAAAGATATTTTATATAAAATAGATAAACCTTAAAAGAATAAAATCAGACGAGCGTCCAACACCCGCAGGCGGTGCTCTTGTTGTTACATTTTCTGATTTTCAGGGGCACATAATTCAAGATCAATTCCGGTGACCTATGGTTTTTATTTTAGATTTCTGTCTTGAAAAAGTTCTATAAAAGGGAATATTTTGGCCCAATATACATGTAGGAAACTGTAGCAAACATATGTATACCCCAATTAGCTTAAAGCAGAACAATGAGCCTATATTTCTGTTCGTAAATTTGAAGATACTGAACTGAGTGATAATGTAGATAAATGCATAAATAAAACTACTGAATAAGGGTATGCTTTGACAAAACAGACGATCAAAAGAAATATGTACAGAAAAAACTTTGATCTTTTGTTTTTCAGCTTTGTTTGTATTCATCGCAGTGGCTATATTCGCTTCAATAGCAGGAGATTTAGGACAGAATGCAGGGACGGTATTTAAATCGTTTGGTTCAGTGTTTGCCGGTTTTGGAGGAGCAGCGATGGCATTGACTGCTGCTGTTATAGTTCTGCAACTGATATGTTGTAGGAATACAGAAAAGGGATACCGTTGTAGGTGCTAAACTGGAACCACTAATGCATAGATACTTAACTGTAACCCTGCTAGATTTTTAGATATTAGACCTTTCATGTTTAAAGTGTATACTGTTTTAAAGGGATGTTTCTATCTTTTAATCTGAATAACAGACATGCAAACCAATCATGGTCAAAAAGTGCATGGAAGACTGACCTTAAACTGCAGTTGTCGTAAAGTCATTAACATTTGCCTTTAGCAAGCTATAGGTAATGATGTGGAAAATATATATCATTTCTGTAAAATCAAAATTTCTTAGCCGCTTAGTATGTATGTAGTAATGTAATTGGGATTGTTTGCCCTTTTTTCATTCGTGTTCTACATTTAACCACTTTAGCCACCAAGTTTAAATTCCGATGAAAACGTAGCATCAAACATTTTATATGCAATAAGATAGTGATTACTGAGATCTACGTGTTTTCGTTTCTAGTGTACAGGGAGTTTTGCACGTCAATTATAGCAATTTCTTGTGTGTTTGAAGGGAAGTGTTTATAGAAACATACACGTTTATGGAAGAAACTCTTTGTAGTAATATGCATGTTAATTGTATGGATTTCTTAGAAGTAATGTAAATGTGCATGGAAGGTATACATGTTTTAAGGGAATTCTTTGTAGCAATCTATATGTTTATTGAATGTAGCACTTTAAGGAGAAATGCTTTTACGTTAAAATTATATCTAAATAGGAAACACATGACGATTTCGGTTTAAAGTTTGTAAGTGTTTCTATCCACGTCCAAAGGACTTTATGAGAGAAATAGATAAACTTTATGCCCGTTGTTGATATTCACTGATTGCCAGTTGATTAGGGCTGATCAACATTAGATTTTAACGAAAGAGTAGTATAAAAGGTTGTCATCGCCATTGTGACAAACATAAACGTTTTCAAAAACAAGCCGACTTATATATATACTTGAAAACATTTGAAAACATGTTTTTAAAATACAACTGATATACATGGCCTATGTAATGGTTGTCCAAACGTTCCAGTGTGATGCAATGACATTGAGGGTTGTTTGTATTTGTACCAAAAACAACTACAGTAACTCATGATAGGCAAATCAGAATATATATTGTATAATAATGATTTTAGTAGTATACTTTTAAACGTTGCTAGATAAAAGCTATACTTTACAGGTCATAAAAGTCTTTCATTGTTTATGAAAGGGTGATAAAATTTATTTAGTATTTACAGGTACATTTAAATCTTCATGGTATTCGGTGGTTTTATTATATATCAAACATTATACCAGATAAAATGATATGTTGATCCATTTTAACATGGCTTAAGTTATAGGCTATTATTGTTTATATTGCATTATTTACATGTTTGATCTAGTCTACATGATATTCAGTGCCTTTTATATGACATTGTTCTGATTTTATATAAGTAGGTTTTACATGACATATTATACATCTTTGCTATTGGTTTGTGTTTGGACAGTATTTTCACCACATATCTCTCTAAAATGGAGGGGTAGACATATTTTTGAATAATTTCATTACTCTGTTATGGCTAATTTAAGCATGGTTTTAACTGTCTATACGGAACTTGAACAATGAGAATATAGCAGCTATTTCAATAACTTTCCAGGTCTCCAAATAAGAAACAAAGTTGTTACTTTCATTGAAAACGATCAGTGTCGATTTTGTATATGTTCAAGTAATTGTACATCATGCTTAAATTATTACTAGAAAAAGAAAAACAAATGGCTGTTATGGCGATTGAACCCTTGACCTCTTGACCACAAAGTAGACGATCTACTACTATGCTAAGTTACAAAATGTGTACTATGAAATCCAAAATATTCCAAATTGTCATTAGTTTTTGATATGCGTCTGTATGTAGGCTAACTTTACTTGCATATCAAATACTATCTGTTCATTATCTATTACGTTGTATATTATTATTTAGTCGAAAGTCATCACTTATATTATTTTTATTAGATGCGTTGTTACTAAGTAGTTGTGAACATCAAAAAGCAGCAATAACTGTTGTACCATTTTATGTTATTTAAAGTTTCATAGAAACTTCTAGGATCACAATTCTTTATTTTGTAAAGTGTTGATATATTATCGTTTCTGAGTGTTTGAAACTGTTTGATTACAGCCTTGTAACAATCTAAATTTATAATTGTTACTTCGTACTGAAGACCTGTTAAATTTTGTAATTTTTTATCAAAGCATACAGCTACTTATCTCTAAGGAAACATTTTCTTGCATTTTTATATTCATTATTAAATATATGTTTTGACTTTCTACCCCTACTTTAACCGTCAATATCAAAATAGTGTGATACATGTTTTCTTATATGTCAGTAACTGAGCGCCAGCTCCGTTCTCCAAATAAATAGATTTCAAATTATTAAGGACAAGGATCTCAGTATAAAATCACCAAAATGGCAGGATATCTAGCCCTTGCTGATTCGAAAGATAATACTAGCCTTTTTTATTCGAACAAGTTAATGAAGGATGGCATTTTGTAATTTACATACATGCATTTTTCACAAAATTGTCTTAAATTCAGTTATGTCAACATATTTTAAACCCTTTACCTATTGCTCTTTCATTTTCTTAAACGAGCAGTATTATTTTATACTGGATTATATTCTGTATTCTGTTTGTCAAATAGATTTTCGAATGCACTATTTTCCGGGAATGATTATATCCCCCTTTTTGAGATTATATATCCAGATTGTATATATTTTACATCTTTGCAATGTTTTTACTGGCAAGAAATATATTTCGCTGAATGATCATAATCACAATACTCATATATGTGTTTCGAAGACATGCGAAAAGATAAAACAGGAAGAATGACAGACCTAAATGAAACTATTCGCCATATCCTCATTTCAAAGTGGTTCATCGTTTTCTGAGCCATAAAATACTACGAGTATTACGGAAGGAGTGATGCATGTGTTGTGTTCCTATTTAATATAACGGCTGATATTCAATTCGTTAAAAAAAAATCTTGGAATATGTTTTGATTATGCTTTTAATCAATATGATTATTTAGCTCCATATATTTGTTGTGATATTTCTTTTTTTATAAAAATGTTAGGAATTCGTTTAGTAAATTTTCCATTTACATTGCTCTCTATCGGGTGATCTAGGTATATAAAATGCCTCATGTGTTGCCATTGCTTTATATATATTTATTATCATTTGATTATATTTCAGTGTGTATGCTTTACGGAAATAAATTAACCATACGTTTACTTTAAGTTTTCGTTTATTTTGTTATCCAGATCATCGGGACATATGTAATTCGGGAGATTTGTTCACCTGTCTCATAAGTTTGCAATAATACCTTGAGACCAGTTTCAGTTTTAATACTTCAATAAAGCAAGAACATTTGCATTCAAAAAAGGATAATTCCTGTTGTATTTTCATTAGTCAAATTAGAAAATACATGTACATTGATTAAACAAATTCCCTTTCGACTATCCGTGTCAATTGACATGCGCTTCCATTGTTTAAGCTTTATTAGAAATATTCAATCATTCTAGTAATGTTTTGTTTAAGCAAAGTATGCTTTAAAGTTTCGTTCTAAGTGAGTGAGTGAAACATAATTTACTTGCCATGTACTCCATTGCTCAGTTTTATTTTTAAAATATCTGACATCAAGATGAATTTAACGAAGAATACCGGTATATTGAATTTGCTTTAAAATATCCGGCATCAAGATGATGTACGAAGAATACCGGTATATTGAATTTGCCTACATAAGTTTTACGCAAAGAAACGGTCAACGTTAGTTTATTAGCGAATATTTTATTCTAACGTTTAATGCGGATCGTCACATGTGTGCTTATTCTTGATTTTGAATGACTAAACAACAAAAATGAATCATAAATATATATAATCAATCCCCTTATAATTAAGTTTCGATTAGTTCGATATAATTTATTTAAAAGTTTTGACAAACCGCCATTGAAAACAATAATTTTGATAATTTCATGATCTCATTTTCACAATAACTAACATTTATTCCAAACATTATCAATTGTTTAAAATATAGTTCCAACAGTTACTATACGCTATTAACGTTCTTAATTAGCAAAATCTCAATATACCGACTAGGATTTCTAAAATGCATTTTACATCACCCGGCTTGGATTTACTGATTGTAACGATGAATATACAAAAACAAAACAGTTTTGCTTTGCTGTATTTATTACTTATTTTTATTTATTTCCGAATTGTTCGGAGCAAACTAACATGTCACATAGTAATAATTGCCTATTGCGCAAACTTTAATAATAACAGAAATCCGTTTACCATTTATGCATCACATTTTTACATGTATATGGTACCAGTTATTGCACGTGTGTTTTTTATACTAACAATAAATATATCGGTGTGAAATTCTGCTTCGGTTCTCTACTATGTATGTTCAAATAATTCCCCCAGAGTCACAACTGACCACGCCCTTTGGGTCACTTGTTTTCAAATAGGATTGTATGGGAAAATGTTCTTGTCTGAAACTGCAAGGCCCAGAGTATTATTTGTGTATAATATTGTGTTGTTGTCTTCTAACAAGCTAATTTGGCCCTGTGTCTTTAACATTGAATTTCATGGACTGACTTTGATATAACTTCTCACGATGGTTACCTATACCATAACGGTGTGTCACACACAACGAGATATATACCCCAAAGTGTAAGGTCACTCTAGTTAATGCACGTTCGTTTCCGGTCCATGTCCTCCACATGTATGGACATATTTGGTTAAACTTCAAGCAATTGTTACCAATATCCTAAGAGCACTTCCGCATGTAAGGACAAATTGTTTTAAGACTTCACATAACTGTTACCCATAGGGTGTGTCATGTCCCAAACCAAGCCACATATTTCTTAGGTCAAGGTCTAACTTATGGGTTTGAAGTATGTAGGTTAGTGTTAAATTGTATTTATTACCATTATATCCTGCCATTCTGAATCTTTTTTGTGCATGGATTTGTTTCAATTATACTATCACAGGATTGTTACCCACGTGATGCGGGTGTGTCACGCAAGTCATTCAGCCACCTACTCCAAAGGTCATTATCACATATAGGACTGCACGTATGGACCGGTATTGGAATTACTTTACACAGTGGTTACCTACATGTATACCACAAGGGCATGTCTTGCTCAACACTCAGCAACCTACTTCCATGATCAGAGTCAAACGTAGGGATCAAACACTACTGAATGCAATTTCGCTTCCGGTCTGCATCTTCCAAATGCATGGAACCGATTTGATATAACTTCACACAATTTTACCCATACCCCAAGGGTATGTCATGTACAAAAAATAGACACTTACTCCCAAAGTCAAGATCACACTTATGGCTCCAACACTACAACGTGCAAATTCATTTCCTGTCTGTATCTTCCACATTCATTAACATATTTTGATATAACTCTAATACATATAATTGTTACCCATACTCCAAGGGTGTGTCAGCCCCTATTCCCAAGGTCAAGGTCATACTTAATGGCTCGAATAGAGTAGTATATGCAAATTCCCTGCCGATCGATTTCAAGGACCAGTTTCAATATAATGGCGGGTGTTGCCCGTAATGAGGGATCATGCACAAATGCAGAGGTAAAGGCCACAACTTTCCTGTCCTCTCATGCATTGACTGTAGTCAAACAATGCTTACCCGTGATATAATGATGTCTCGCAAACAACACTCAGCCACCAACTCCAAAGGCAAATGTCATCTAAGGTCTTATACCCTGTGTTTTATGTGTAACGCTGTATCTATATTGTAACCTGTATATATAAACGAAAACGAATGAACTGTGACATACACGTGCTTCATTGCATTTATGTATTACCTTATGTTTAAAGTGAAAACACGGTTCACTAACATTGTTTACCTTTACCATACAATAAACATTTACACCCTTCGTAATAGGTAGGGAACATCGTGTAGCATGGCAATATCTCATCAACTGGTTTTGGTCTTTATCTTGGTTTCAGAAGACAGTTACTAAATGAAGTATTGCATTGGACGTTCTGTTCTGTTATACTGGTATATTGTATGACAGCAAAGCTATATTCTATGATTTTAAATCACAGGTTACATTTTCTAAAAAAAGCTGCTTTAAAAGTTTAAGAATATTTTCATTTAGAGTGTATTGTGTTTTACATGTAACTTGATGATCAAGTTTATAATGAAGAAATATCGCAAATTCAAAGTTTGAAAGTTATCATCAACTTACACATACAACTGAAAGATCGTAAATATGTTATTCAAGATCTTATATACTACTGACATGTAACCGTCTCACATTCCAGTAATTTTCACGTTCATCCCAGTCGGTATATTTTTCTCGGCTAATAGAAAATTTCACCAGCCTACGAGACAATACGACAATGGTGTTAAGACTCCACTTGGAGTTGATTTTGCTGGAATAGGAAGAGCTTTATTGATAGTTTGCTGCTTTGATCGTTATTTGCCTCTGTGAAGACTGAACGGCGGGAGATAACACTGATCTTGCCTGTGAAAGAGAAGAGCCAGGCAATATGCACAGGAGGCCAAAACTACAGTCGCAACATGTAGTTATGAATTATATAAAGATTCACAAAATTACATCTATCTAATGTTTGATCTTTAGCTTTCTTATAAGATATATGGTATTTACCTCTGTTTCCTATTTGTGTGTTATTACAGAATTTCATATTCCTAAAAAATAAATTTTTGTCAGTATATTTGACAGATGATGTCGAATGAGGGAATTTAAGACAAATAAGTCATATTCTTTCACAAAATTCGCGAACCACATTTTTTAAAGTGATAAAAGTACTTAATATTTTAAAGTATATACCGGTATAGATTTCTTACCAGTAGTGTTCATGGAATAAATTTTATCTTGCTAATTATGAGAACCCCAAAACCCTATTTTAGATATTTGATAGATTCGTCCTTTACGAAGATATTACATTTGATTTTGATGCGCCTATTTAGGTGCAGGAAAATGACTACTTTTCGGATTAGTTCGGATTACTATAGTCAATGTCATGTGCTTTCAAGCTGTTATATCTATAGTACAAACTTTTCAACATGATTAAATAGTTATTCAAAGCTTCATGACGATATTTATTTACCTTATTATGACGATATTTCGAAATACATTACGTTGCACGCTATTAAAATCTTATTTGTGATGTCAAAAATAAAACAGTATGACAGTTGTTTGCAGACAGTTGTTTCATATAATCGTTACTTTTAAAACGAGTTGAATACGGTGGTATCAATCAGATCGAAATGTTTCTTAAATCGAAATGCTTCAACGGTACATAACGTGTCTGGCAGGTCTAGAATATAGCGAGTATGTCCGAACTTTTATAAGTAGCATTTGCATTTAATGTCATAATCATAGAGTTATACTATAATTTTCCTTAAAAAGATTAGATATCTTATTTCCCATATAGATATTTTAATTGATCATCTAATTCAACACATTTGATTTTGTTTTCATTGGTTAAAGACATGTACGTTTTGTTATAATTTGTATCTAATGATAACCGAACTTGCAATGCTGTATGTTGTATGCAATATTCGCCAATATTCAATGGGCCCAGGCTCTAAATCTCAGTTATTTCTATATAAAAATTTCAAATTATTAAATGAAAGTCACTCTTTAGTTTATAGAATACAAATTATCAACCTTTGGAAAATACAGTTCTTTTACGGTGAATGTATTCTTCATTATTCCTAAACAAAGTTGCAAATACTTTTAGTTCAAACATTCCGTGTAGCAAGTCATAATCCCTTTTGCCAAACAATCTAGTTTCATAGAGATATTTGTTACTTCAATACCTTTATGTAACAAAGAAGTTAAGACATTTCTGTCACTAATCGTTAATTTACTTTATTTTACTTAGAAAATCAGACTTATTTTTGATCAAAACTATTTAAATGACTTTATTATGTCAATCATGTGTGTCATAAAATGTACTTCTATTAGTTTCTATATCAACCTTGAAAGCTTAGTTTTGTTGTTGCTTTCTTCTTCATACAATTAAATGTTTAATTAAGTAGCTTTGTAATTATTAAAGGTAGATTAACTAAACAAATGAAGGTTTATGTTAAGAGTTGATTGCAAACTTTTCAATTAATAGAATATAGATCTGCACATGGAGGGGATTCTTCTATTCTAGTTTGTTTTGAAATCTTTGAATCTAACTAAATCTTTTGCAACAGTTTCTAATTTGGTTTTCATTTGTAATTTAGAACAGAGGAGAAAGAAAAAAAAGATATAAACTGTATTATATATTGTGTAAAATAAATAAGCGTCTGATGTCAGATATTGATAGAATACATGTATGTTTTGACAAATTACAGTAATTATACTATGTCAAAGGCTAATACTGGGTTTAAATCTCTCCTCGTAAACGTTACTCTGCATTCTTTTGCAGTATTTATTACGGCCTATGAACATTTACTTGCGAGGCTCAATTTCATTAAACGACTATCGCTTTATCTCTAGTTGTTGCTAAACGCAAGAGTAAACATTGCAATAAGCGAAAGAAAAAAATAAGTGTAGTTCGCATCAGTGAGTGATGGTATTTACAACATAAAGTGTGATGTTGTGGATGAAAATTAAGGTATTTTTGTTATTTAATCGGATTTTAAAGTCTAGCATTTTTATAACCAGGACTCGCAATAATATAGGATATTTTCAAATATTTGTATAACTAACAGTAATACGGCAAGTCTCGACCTGTAATAGCGCACAGGTGGTGTATTATTAGAATGACCTAGTTTGTAAAATCAGTTCAGTGGAATAGTTTTCGGATAGTAAGGCAACAACGTAAGAAAATAGTGTAACTACATTTTGTATATAAATATTAATAGTAAATAACGGTAAAGTGTCATACAACTTCCCCTACATTTAACACAAACAATCCTTCCGTAATGGCATACGTGTAGTAAATCTCAGTGCGCAGTTCGAAATGAGTTGTGCATTATAGAATAGATACCTGATGCGTATGGAGAACCGAGTGACATATAAATCAGCGAGCAATAAAAGAAAATAGTGTGCAATTATAATGATTATTCAGAAGCCATAATCAATAACTGCGATCACAACTAAACCCAAATGGTAGTGGGGCCCTATCATATATATAATTATCTTGCTTATCAGTGATTCATGGTGCATAGACATTTCTGTGATCTTTCTGTCATATTATACCCTCGTACATTGTAGCAGTGTTGTTTGTAAACAAGTAATTTAATGAATTTATATATATATTAATTAAGCAAATCACCGAAAAGAACAACTCGGGTTTCAGAAAAAGAAGCATGTTTAAATTTAACCACCCATCTCGGGCCTCATCTCCAAGGAAGGGATAATTGTTTTCTGCGTGTTAGAGTCAAAAAGAATTTAATTGTTGTATAGGCACTACAAGAATTCTTAAGTTTCCATCTAGAATATGTAACAAAATCACTAAATACCCCTAAGGGCCTCATTCATACCAGAAGTATGTATTATTTTCAATTTTCTGTTGTAAAAGATAACAAACTTAATTACTTGAACCAAACATAGTCATATTCTGACAAGCTATTTTAATTCACTTTAAATTCATGCCTAATCTCCGAAGGGTAACTTCTTTTTCGGCATCTTACAGTCATACGCAACTCATTATTCTCATTAAATGTAATCAACAGTATTAGTTTCAGAAAAACAAAAGTTCTTAAGATTTTACACAGAATATGTAAGACAAATTCTACATCACTTATGAGCCTTATTTCTTAACAAAATTTGATAAATAAGAATGCAGAAAAGTCATGACCGAAATACTTCCCAAGGGCTACCGTTAATGTTAAGGTAGCTAACACTTGTATTTAAGGGTTATGTTTTAGTAATTTAGGACTTGGCTGTAAATTCTACATGCAGAAGCTAATTTGAAATTGTAATCATGAAATTGGACTTACATTCATCTCAGCTCGTGATACCGTGCTAGGGACTTTGTATTGCTTGTCAATAATGGGCTGATACTCAGGGCGCGTATTTATATCGGCTTAGTGCAAGGTAAAAATAACAACAAGGGGTCGGTGGAAATAATGTTTCAAAACAAACAATCTAAAACGAACAAAATTGTCTATTTCTGGTTTAATTAGGCTGGTCAAAAAACCTGAGCGAGATCACGTGGCTCCAGCATCGAAACAAGATCAGATACAGTTTTATTTAGTGTCTGAGTGGGCCGATTATCGAATTTGACTGAGGTATTGTGGCCTTACTCATTCCATCAAGACTTCATTATGACTGCCCCAAATGTCGCCTACAGAGTGTAAATATTCTGAAGTTAACCATTTTGTTTGGTTGATCGGACCAATAAGCAAACTCTGCATGTATAATGTGGCTATACATATGCTATCCAGGTTTGATTATGATTGCTCCAGAAATAGGGCACCAAAGGTCTAGTTTAGCTTAGTTTTGTTTCATCAGGGGCATTAACATAACTTGAATCCTATTTTATATGCCTCCGAAGGATGACATATCACAATTGAACCGTCAGTCGTTTGTTTGTCCGTCCGTCCTTCCGTCCGTCCCGTCTGTGCGTCCACCCTTACATATTTTCGTGTATAGGCTGTAACTTTGTCATGCATTTAAGGGTTTTGGAAAAACTTTGCACATACGGTCAGCACATTAAAACGATGTGTCGCGTGCAAGACCCACGTCCCTACCTCAAAGGTCAAAGTAACACTTAGAATTTGAAGGTAATGGAATCCTGTATATATGCAAACTCTCGTGTCCGGACTGTAATTTTTCATGCATTGAAGGATTTTAAAATAACTTTGCACAAATGTTCAGCATCAAGACAATGTGTCGCGTGCAAGACCCACGTCCCTACCTTAAAGGTCAAGGTCACACTTAGAGTTTATAGGAAATGGAATCTTCTATATATGCATACATTTGTGTCCTGACTGTAACTTTGTCATACATCAAAGGATGTTTTTATAACTTGGCTCAAATGTTCAGCACATCAAGAAAATGTGTCGCGTGCAAGAAACACATCCCTACTTCAAAGGTCAGGGTCAGACTTAGAGTTTAAAAGTAATGGAATACTGTATGCATAGTAACTCTGTCATGCATATATTAAGGATTTTAAAACTATATGGCACATGGAGAGGGCACACATTTTCGGAGGCATTTGTCACTTGTGAGGGACAGCTCTTGTTTCACCATGCAGTAAAACACTCACATGAAAGAACACTCGGTATTTTGGGAATATACAAAAAAACATGTTTATGTACTGGGGCAATATAGAGGGAAGGAATGTCGGTTTTCAGCTCCGAGTTTTTCCCACATACCTTTCCTTTATATAGCCCAAGAATAGAGGGAATGTCTGGCAAATAATCGATTTTCAGCGTCAAGTGATTGAAGGTTAATGATCGTACTGAAATAACCTTAAATTCTAATTTACATTTGCAGGTCGAGTAATATGGAATCTTACCAAGTACAAAAACAAGACGGAATTCAAAAACAGCGACGCATTACACCACGCTTAGCTGGATTTTTATACTGGACAAATGTCTGTGCTGTTTTGTTTCTGCTGGTCGGATTCGTTGCTCCCGGATGGCTGACTGTCTCTACAAGACAGGTTATGACAGACTATAATGATGAAGTTACGTATGACCTAGTTTACCAAGACTATGCTATCTGGTATGTAACACAGTGTACATGGGCTAGAGTGGAGCCATACGGAAGTTCTTGTGACACAAGGTCGTACCGTTTACTGGAGTCTTTAGATGAAAAACGTACGGATCGAATAGAAATTACCTTCATAGGGCGGGCAGAGTTGTTCTTTTCTGGTTCCGGACTAGGTAAATATGTGATATATAAGCAAGTCCACTTAACTTGTTTGAATTTGATTTTAACAGTCATCGCTGACTCTCTCTCTCTCTCTCTCTCTCTCTCTCTCTCTCTCTCTCTCTCTGTCTCTGTCTCTGTCTCTCTCATTCTCTCTCTCTTTCTCTCTGCTGTTTTTCCAACTACATCGTGTAACATACAAAACAAATGTTAAAGTTATATTACCATTCAAAATGGCAATATTAAATTATGTTCAAGAACGATGCTGAAAACACAACATACTCTTTAATCTTTTGTAATAAATGTCTTTACTACGTTTTTTTCACATAATGAGAGATATATATTAAAGTGTACGTAACATAAATGATAGATTTTCAATATTTGACGAGGATAATAGAAAAGTATTTATTACTGATTCTCTCTACATAGAATCGGAATAAAACTGCAAAACAGAGTCACATATTTTGGTTATAACTTAAGCAATTTTCACTTGTCTATGTGTATTAATCGGTAATTAATTGTCTTTCTAAATTGATGATAGTCTCTTTGAGGTGTAATATTTCTTTAAACAAGGAATGTCCAAGAACAAAACACAGACATAACAATAAAACTGTGATACAAAGCAGAAATAGAACAGTGTCCACATTCATTTTCAATTTTTCTTCTTCTTTCGAGAAACAGCTTCCTACTTTTTGTAACATGAGCAAAAGCGATCTACGTATAACAACTCTTTTCTTAAAAACATTTATATGTTTAAAAAAGCAATGACTATAATTGATGATGCCAACACTCAAAGTTCTTGTTTAAAAAAAAGTAACAAATGAGACAAGTCAAATGAGACAAGTCAAATGTTGATGCCAGACATCAAGACGAAGCAAAATTAGTAAACATAAAATACTGGTGTAATGGTTAGTAAATGCAAGTATAGGCGATGTATTCAACCATTCACTTTACACTCAGCAAACGAGTGAATATATTGTAAGCTACTGATTACTACAAATTGTATTATAAGCTACACATTAAGCATTGAAGTTAACCCATTCTTGATCTTACTTTCGTATGCAATTTTAATTATTTCATAACATGTGTGCAAAGAACTATCACTGCTTCACTTACATAAACATTGTTCAAAACCGTCCTTACAATAGCCGGCCTACGAGGCGGCCCGCAATGAGACAGATAGTCTGAACTTAGCATTATGCTTTAGAAAGATCAGATGCATAACTCTCCGATTTGTGGCCGTTAACCGTACGATCGTTCTGAACATATCTGATGATAATGTATTTAGTTTTCAGCAAGTCAGTTGTAAGGAGTTATCGGATACTATACACACTTGCAATAATGGTCGCGCTCCTATTGCTGGCTATTTTGCATTACCTCCGAGGCGCAGTAAGAGGCGGCAGTTACATTGCTGACATCAAGCAGAAAGTAGCCTGTGTCATCCTAGCAGTTATAACAGGTAACGTGTGGATATTATTTGGTATTAATTTACTTTAAAGATTTCATTCTTGAATTTTTACTAGTCTTGCAGTCAGAAAATTACATTTTAAAGACATGTAATGGTCCAAATTTGTATACCGGTATTGCCACCGAAAGAAAGGGCCAGCAAGTGCCTTATTATCTCGGTCAATACTATTTTATTATATTTACGTACATTGTACGTAAGTCCCTCACAAAGAGACTGTGTGAGGATAAATAAATGCATATTATCTTTAAAAAAAATGCGCATAGTTGGAATAGGTTTTGTTTCAGTAGACCTTGATTTCATAATGAAATCTTACATATAATTTTCAACTCATCTGACGAATCTGTTGTCATAATATTGGTTGGATTAAATAATGTTATAACATTTTTTTTTCTCAAGTTGAACTTGCATTTCTCTTTGAAATATGTATACAAAACTACAGAGGAATACCTTTAATACCTCTAAAATTTAGCCATCACCTTTTCTATAATTGCAAAAATCACCTTTTCTAAAATATTGCAATTCGATCAATTGGACAAAACTATACACTTATGTGTGTTGAAAATGGCAATTGAAAGAAAACATTTATTTTTCAAAAACAAAGATTTTACGTTTACAAAACTAATGTGTTTATCTTACTTTTCAGTAACTTTCACGTTCATTCCCGTTGGCATTTTCTCGAAAACCAGAGGGAAGCTTGACCAACCCTCGAAAGAATTTGGTCAAAATGTGAAATCATCGTTTGGAATTGCTTTTGCTGGAATAGGAGGGGCTTTAATGATACTTTTAGCTGCTTTTATCTTAATCTGCCATTTTGTGGACTGTTCTTCGACGCCAGAAGGTGGCACTGACCCGAGTGGTGAAAGTGGAGAGCAAGTTAACAAGAACCAGGGAAATAAAGAGGTTATCATGCCTCAACTGGCTATTGAATGATCAGTTGACTGATTGATTGAGTAAAACATATATTAAAGTCCCAGGATCATTTTGAATTTACTAATATAGTAACATAAATGTATTGATAGGATAATGATAGAACCATGTTCTATTCACTCTAAACAATGTTGATATGTGGTATTCTTTCGTATTTAAGTTGTTTCTTAAAAAAAAGAGTTGCCAAAAGGCCTTTCTTATTTTTTGCAATATCATTGAAAACACTATAATTGCGCTATGATTCTAATATGTACTTATCGATTTATAAAAGCAAATTTAGTAATGTTTTTGGTACAATCATTCTTTAAGACATCATTCTTGATCAAATGAGAGCTACTTGTAAATGTGATCCTGGAACTTTAAGATGGGCGTGCATTGTGTTACAAAATGTATAAAATGTATGTAATGTAAAATACATAACACTGTATGTACTGTATAGTTAGATGATGATGACAATGATGAATGATTATGACAAAACAGCAAGGAAGGATTGTATATGCCTTTATTTTTATTATATCCCTCAGTATATTACTAGGACGTTACTATCCGTAGAGAGGGTTAAACTTTGAGAAAGAACCAAATAATTGCAGTTGAATAAATATATTGGTGCGATGAAAATGTACAGGCAAGTGACTAAGACTTGGTGCTAGTGTACGTGTTAAGATTTGTATTTTGTGACTCTGTAGTTTAATCAGTTATTACAAGCTATATAATAATGTTTCACTTGACTGTTAGCTGTTGTCCTTGTGTTATACTGTCTCGTGTCCCATGGTGTCGGCCGCTCATCCCGGAGGTTGCGGGTTCGAACCCCACTGGGGTCACGACCGTACTTCCTCATATGACACCAGTACTGGTTTTTCCAGGAAGCGGACTCGAGAGTGACTCGATAAGCTACAAGTTTTAGTATAAACTAACTAATTATATTCACTCGCATTTTGACGGACTATATAGACTGTTCACTTAAAAAGGATATTTTATATTATATTTATGTTTACTATTATTGTGGAAAAAGTGCTTTATCATTTGAAATAGTTTTGGATAGTTAAGTCATAAAAAACCGATAAGATTATTTTATACTAATGACACAGTTTTTCTTTTAAAATTTCAGAGTAAAAGGGTGTCAAGTCTTGCTGCGCATGTAAATGTACTCTTATAAAGTTAAATGAGCGATTTTCATAAAATTCAAGAAAAAGGGTTTTTATCTTGCAAAACATGTAAATTGAACTTTGAGGGTACAGTGGTCAAGTTATAATGCAAGCTGACTCAGTAAAACTTAAAGACAAAAACCTTCTTATTTTCTAAAGTATTTAACTTTCAAAATGAAAAAAACCTAGAATTGTGAAATGTTGTAATAAGTTTAAAGAATTCCAATCACAATTATTGGTGTGAATAAGCGTGAGACGCTATTAGAAGGTACTGTCGTTGGTGCTGGAGGATCGGTACTCCACTCTGACTCCTGACATGTAGTGCATTTACTAATTGTCACCTAAATCTTTAGACGCATCACTTCTTTGATCTAAAGGATTTAACGATAACTGACATTTGCTAATATCAAGCCAAGGTCCACTACTAAGCGAAAATCAAGTGACAGTTATTTCAATGGCAAGTACATTACCTTATGCAAGACACTAAATAATGAAGATTGTCAGGTTAAAATTTACCGAAAGTGTTTGGAACACAAAGAAAGGTATGTGTATTATGTTGAAATCTCAGTGATTTGACAAATGACCACCCAGGTCTTTTTAACTTTCTTCATAATGCATTGAAAAATAAGTGTACATGTACTGTGGTTTATTTAGAATTCACATACCAACTTTCATTTTTATTAAAAATAACTTATTTCTGTGTTTTTTAAAGTATATTTGAATTTTCACTTTCCTTAGTATTGGACCTTTAAATGTTGCTTTACATTAAAAAAAACTTGTACAATGACCAAACTACGTATTTCAAACGAACGCGATATAGGAAATTAATTTAAATCATTTGCTAGTTCTGATCTATTAGATATTGATAGTTGACACAATTCATATTTCTTGTTTTCCTAACCGATTGAGCACACCTATGCATCAACAGTCCATTCTTTTTGGCATCATATCTACTCCTCGACATCTTTTCTATTATTAACAAAAACCTACATAAAAAGATTCCATATTATTCTAAGATAGAAGGCTTTTTAGCCTACATGAGCAAGAAGCGCTCAATGTGAGCTTTTAGGATAGTAGAATGTCCTTTGTAAAAATCAAAATTAAAATTTATTAAAGTATTTACATTTGACTACTAGAAAAGAGGTACATGCATCAAGAATGTAATTAGTGTGGAATTGGTGCATAACTGCACAGCGGCAAAACACATCAAGTCACAGCATATAATTCAAAGGAAACATGTGATAAAATAAATATAACAAATCAAATTAACTATCAAAATAATACAACTAATAAGTAAAGCCTTACGTTAACTTGAGAATGAATGGCTTCATGTGATAAAAGTATAGAAGGCACAACTGTATATTACAAACGTCTAGGTCAGATATAACACTGATTTATCTCAATATGACGTGACATACTATAAACTTATAAACATAGTGAACGGAATCATACATGAATAAATAGACAATAAGTAATGTAAACAATACAGCACATTTGCAGTAAGATGTAAGATAAGTTGATAAGTTTTAAAAACGATTGAGTCTTTCATTTTCACAAGACTAGTAAAATTCTAAATTATAACGCCTGTAAACGGATATACATTACAAATGGGTAATAAATAGACACATAAGCTAGTAGTACAGTGTAAAAGTGAGGATAAGTATTTATATCGGAGAAAATTTAGCAAGTTACAAAAATACACGAAACAACGAACTTGATGTAATTTTCAAACGATTGCACGGAAACTGAACACTCCCAGACCGACTCTTGTAAACGAGATGAACTAAACGAGTATTAGAACAACAAAATTCATTTGATGAATTTGAGAACAACAAGATTCGTTTGATGAATGTGAAAACAATGAGATTCACTGGATGAATGTCAGAACAATGAGATACATAGATATTATGTCAGAACAATGAGATTCGCTAAATGAATGTAAGAACAATGATATTCGCTAGATGTATATCAGAACGATAAAATCCGACTAGATGAATGTCAGAGCATCTCGGCAAGGAAACTTATCGCTAGAAACATATCAGTTTATACGTACATTACAATTTCCATGATGAATATCTCAGCAACAATGAGCAATTCACTGGCTATGAACGGCACTATAAAATCCCTTAGGACAATGAATAATGGTACTCGTTAAAGAAATAAGAACCCAATGTATTTTATCGCTAGAATGCAATATAGTCAGAACGATGGAATATCAGCAATGATGAATATCACGAGTTTTCGTCATATCTCGGCAAGGAACAATTATTATCCATTCAAACACAATTTTTTAAAACAATGAACTTTACTTTAGGCGTAGTAGTTCACTCATTGTAACCTTAAAACGCGAGATACGATTGTCGACGCTTGTTTACCTGGTCAGCCACGTGATTAAGGCAATATCGTCACTGACTATAACGCGCTGCACTTTATCTAAAATAAGTTTTCCCTATACGCTCTCTTAGGAGAATGAAATGGTAGCCGCTTGAGTTAAATATGGGTTACACTACTGCACATGAAAATTTGAAAATGGCCTGAAGCAATACTTCACTAAAGTACCTTCTTAAATTTTAGTGGTTATTTCCTATAGAACTGCATGATAACATATCCCTACAAAGCTACCTGTGTCTATTTATCCGCAGCGGTTAGACATTTTGGCGAAATCCATTGATATTTATTTCGGCTATTCTGTCTGATATTTTCACGTTGCATAAACACAATAAATGGACAAAAATTTAAAATTATTACTTTTACGTGTTGCATGCATCAAGTGCCAGGTCTTACTATAGCCACTATGTCTAGAAAAAAGAACAAATATCAAGGTATTTAACGTACTACATGGATGTGTCCTTAACCCGTTTTTGCTACTTATACAGTTTCTTCCGGTTACAGTAAATCTCTTATTTAAAACGTAATTCCCAACATCCCCTGGTAAACTTTACTGCTACGTAATTTTAAGCACGTCTGTAAATACATAACACCCTATGTTCACAAAAGTGTGCAATGGATATCTAGTCACAGAAACGCGAAAAGTGTGACCATGATCATACTGCACTTATAAATCATGTTTACTCAAGCCGTATACTGTATCTGACGAGGGTGTACGACTTTTAAGGCATGGAAATCCCTGTAAAATACCTAACGATCATTTTCTTTCAATGGCATGTCTGTCTCTGTTTCATCCAAACAACTACAAATGTATACATTATTGTCATTCCTACAACATATGAGCTGGAAAAATATTAAAAGAGAAACCAGTGCCATCATCCCTCCTCCACTACCGGCGACCACAAGACCAACTGGTGTTTTCAATTCCACATCATCACCGTCTTTTATTTGCGCGTGTATTGATGCGAACATGAGCACCGGCACAAGAACAAACACAGCTGAAAATTAGAGAATTCCACACTAGTATGTTCAAGAATTATTGCAAATGGCAAAAGTGGAGTTTCATAATTCTGAAATCGACTGTGGAGACAAAGTTGAATTGAAATCGGACAGTTGCGCTTCGTTTCGAAGTGTTAGATAACATCACAGTTATATAACTAACACCCATTGAATTCATAAAGCTTGTTAATGAATAATGATATCATTTGGAATATTTGCTTGGATTCAAGTAATAAAACATATCAATTTAAATAAACAAAAAGGTACTATTGCATGATGATTATGATTTAGTAAATTTCCTGTCTGTTATGAGTCCATCGCTTTAATTAATCTAAATGTAATTACTTGTGCCAGAAAACTGGAAATTAAGCCTTATATATGTTTTATATACGTTAGAATGATTTCATACACTGCCATTAAAATAAACTTAATTTTCATACAGGAGAGTTTGTGTACAGATACGTACTTGAAAGAATTGCCAATAAGAGCAGAAAAGTCCACTTCGTCCAACTGAAGCTGATACTTTTGTCTTCTGCGACATCTTTACGAAATAAATACCAGTAGTACAGCGTAGCGAACGAAATCACGAGTCCTATTGTGTACAGTGTCTGCATTCGAACAAATTCTGAATAACTGAAAACTGAAAAACGTTTAATTATAGTACTATTTAGTAAATGCAATGGAGACTTCTTCTGTCTGCTAGTATGTATGTATGGTCAACATACAAATTGAAGCTATCCTTTTTTTAGTGTTTAAATTTACCGCTGAAATAAAACAGTACTGGAAAGGTCTAGTAAGGCTGTATTGTGATGTTCATCGCTTTTTAAAGTTGTTTTGTATAGCTTATATTTTTCATGTTACTGTAACTGCACATCGTAATTTATACTGCCAAAGTTCACTCATGCAGAAGGTGACAACACAGTAGATAAAGATATTAGACTTTAGATATAATTATTTTGGTTTGCCTATATTTAACGTAAAGTGGCGTATACTTATTATCAACAAAAATGTAAATGAACGTTTAAAGGGGCACTCTCTATAAATCTAGCTGATTGTTTTCTCAAAATATAGATGATTTGTTCAATGAACGTGAAATGATAAATAAATACTCTTTTAAAGAACAACATATATTGAAAAAACGCATAAATTTAGCAAAATACTAAACAAAGAGGCCTTCTGTAATAAATCGCTGCATGTATCCACTTATTAATTGTACAACAACAACTTTACATAGATTAATGACTGTACTAAATATCAAAAGCTGATTTGACCGACAATGACTGAATGTAAAGCAAGTAATAAGTTAAGAAAATTTGCAAATATTCAATATATGCTTTTAAGTTATTAAATTTGACCACAGTTTAAGGGAGTGCCTCTTTAATTCACTAATAGGTTGCAGTTGTTCGTAACTTACCTAAACCAGCACCTGAGTATATCATAAACTCTGACTTTTCCGTCCTTTCCATTGAACCAAATTCAATCTTTTCACAGTCGTGATACCTTTTACATGTTTTGTCGTATGCAGAGTCGATCACCCTATATGACATAGTTTTACAAAATGGTGCTATACCAGGATCATTACACTGTGTGATATACCAAAGACCATAATCTTGGAAGACATAGAAACGCATAACCTTTTCACCGTCTCCACTATAAGAATATTCAGAGAAATGCATTTTTTGAAAACCCTTAACCGTCAGCCAACCATACAAATAACATCCTATCAACAAAAGCATCCCAGCAGCAAAGTTTGTCCAAAACATGAAACCAGCCATGCGTACTGCACCCTTTTTTCGCCCCTTTGTATCGGCTGCAAAACCATCGGGTTTTTTTCTGGCTGGTCTCTCTTGTCCTGCCACTGTTCTGCTCCTGCTGAATGAGGTTATCCATCGTATAGTGCCTGTCTTGATCAGATTCTTTTCGTTTGTATTGTGCCATTGTCTTTTATATCTAAAGAAATGGGAGTCTATATGATGTGTTTATTTCAAGTGTAGTATTAGTAAAAGAATGATTTTGACATTAACTAGACCAATCTCTTTATGCTACTGCTTTATTATTTTTCAAATGGAGTGCTCTGAAAATCTCAGTTCTGCGCATAAAACATCCTCTTTTGACCAGGACTTCTTTTCGTTTTCAATCTGAGTAAAAGAAATTATTCGTAAAGCATTTTATGTTTGGCTTTAGCTTGAAGTTATTGATCGTAATGATTTTTACTGAAAAAAAACCCAGCTCATTCATTCAGGACTCTTATAGTAAATCAATGAAATACACTCAATTGTCTACAATGAAATTCCTTTTGTCGGCTATAGTATACCCCGAGCGCAATTAGAAAAGCAAATTATTTTTTTGTGAATTTGACTAACTAAATGCTTTAGTCAGATGAGTATGAACAATATTGAAAAAACATGGGAATCAAACACTGGTGATCCAATACTTAGTCTGTACAATGTAGAACTGATTCAGAATTAGTACAGAAAATATAATGCAAATTAGATAATTCTATACTAATTCTGTACCAGTTCTGTCTGCAACAACTAATCGAAAATATACTGAAATGCTAAATCTGTACTAATTCTGTGCTTTTGAATATATAATTATCCTGTATTATTAAATCTGTACTAATTCGGTACTGGTAAACCTATGCTAATTCTTTACTGGAGTAGGGGGGGGGGGGGGGGGGGGGGGGGGGGGGGGGGGGTACTAATATTGTGTTGTCATTAGATACACCACAGGTCTGTTAATGGCACAGATTGTAACATAATAAACCACTCCTGAAACACAATCTTTGATAAATCATATATGATATGAGCTGTTATACTTTAATAACAGAGCATATATTTATTGTATTAAACTACTTCTTGAAACAGATCAGGTTTTCATTTCATTTAAAAGTCACAAATTATAATTCATTGTTTACAATCATGTATTGGTACATGTATGTTAATTAATGAACTGAGACTGTGATGCGGCTAATTTAGATTACAATTTTTCAATTTTTTTAAATTTTCAAGATTCAAACATTTTGTAAAATGTTTAAGCTATCAAAATACTTGGAAGGATATATTATGCACATTGCAACAATAAAGCAGAATAAAGTGATGTACTTAAGCCTAATTAAGTCAAGAATTGCTTTATAGTAATAAATAATTAAGTCAAGAATTGCTTTACAGTAATAAATAATTAGTAGACATGAACCTTTTACATCTGCTCTTTTGCTTTAAACCAGATAATTTCAAGTCCTATTCACAATTCATTATAGCAGAAGGCAAGTGATGATGTCCTCTTCCGCACAAACACAGTCTGCTCTTGTTGCTTTAAAACCATTGATATTTTCAAGTCCTATTCACAGTTCATTATAGCAGAAGGCAAGTGATGATGTCCTCTTCCGCACAAAAGTTTGAGCTATTTTGTCAAAACATTCCGTTCACATTAAAACATTACCTTATACTACTTTCAAACGTGTCTGCTTTTCCTGCACCAATCACAGAGCTGCTGAAATTTACTGCAGAGAGCTGCTGAAAGCTACTTCCTGTAATTTTCAGATGGGCTTATTTTAGTAAGCATGATCAGTATCTATAAATAAAACATTATTGCCTCTTATTAAATAATCTGATTGTCAGTACATGAATTTATCCTAATGCAAATCGTTAGCAAAACTGGACAAATGTATTTGCATTCTTTAATCATAAGATGTATCCTTATATACAATTGCAGTTAACCATGCCTTATATAATTAAAAGTATTAAGCAGCATTTTCCATTTTGAATATGAGCTGCATATAAAATGAAAATAAGAAATAAAATGTGAGACATTGCTTTATTGTTTTTACGCCAAATCCTTTATACATGTATATAGATATATGGTTTAAAATATTGTAGTAAATGCTAAAATACTCATAAACCAAAGTATGAGAGAATCAAAGTAATGTTGTACTTTTATGTGGTAAATTACTTTAAAGTTTTAGACGAAAGATGTTTGAAACTACACGACATACACTCATTGTTCACTAGCACTAATTCAAGTAAGATTTTCACTGGAGGATTTTAAAATGTTTCCCTTCCTGGTGCCAACCAAGATAGAGTATTTTTCATAAGAAAAAGATACAAATACTTGCCTACAGAAAGATATAAATATAAGACCTATTATATTATATTTGTGAAATATTTGCATTAAATATTATATATTTAGATGTTATTCATTTGAAATTCAAGTTTGAAAAGATATTATTATCTTCCTTTATCTTCTTGGGGGGGCACCCAAGTAGATTGAAATAAACAATTCAGAAGCTACACATAGGTTTAAAACTTGCATTTTCGTTCAGAATGTTAAGATATTTGTATATCTATCCAATATAAATGTAAAAGTAAAATTATATTGAAATAAAAAGAAATACTCAACGTTTAAATACTTTCAGATTAAAGGGGAGTAATAACAAAATTTTATAAAAGTTAATAAAAGTAAATTTCTGATAGGGATCTAACTCTATCTAATCGGTCTTTTTGTTCATTTAATCAATCTCTAACAGAATATACAAAAAGTAAAAATTGTCATAAAATGTTGCTTAAAAGTAATTGACCACCTTTAAACGCTCAGACATTGGTTAAGGATATCATAAAGTCTTTTTAACTCAACAAGAAAGCATTGGTGCATAATGACAGTGTAGAGTTAGACCCCAGATGATAATTTTGCCATGAAACTTACGCAAAAAAAATTGCAGAGTCTATTGACCTTTATAAGGTAATTTAATGTACGACAGAAAGTAAACTGCTAATATGTTGGCTTTAAAAACATAGAGTTTAAAGTGAAAATGAAAGTCTGGCAAAATATTATTTCTGTACTTTTCCACCTTGCCAAAGTCAAACTAAACACCAATTTTCATCTTGCTAAAGTCTAACTTAATTCTAATTCTTAACTTTCTAGATCTAACAGTTTAAGCAATTTAATACTATAGCCTTCGTTTGCATAACAGTATCTAGTTTAGCTGTACCAATTCTATACTGAATTTCTATACAAAGCGGTTTCTTATCGATACAGAATTGGTGCAGAATAAGTATACTACTTCGAACAATTTTCATTTTAAACAGTTTGTATTCTTATATAGACCTTCAATCTTATGTGTGCCATGTAGCATACGTGTAATTCACATCTAGATATTTATTGTTTGCTATACAATTCTTCTAAAGAAGTAATGTCTTAAAAAAATAGCGGAACAGGTTATAACACTTGAAAACAGTTAACGTTGTATTTCTAACCTACATACCTTGCAAAACTACAGAGATACAAATCTGTAGACTTACCCTAGTTTACCATGTTTACAGATGTAAATACGAGGGATATGTTATCATGGAAAATGGTAATGAGTTATATGAATAATTATTTACAAAAACAAAATGATTGTTTTCACTAGTAAGAGGGAAAGGAAAAACAATAGGCAAAGCAGTAACAAAGCATTATGACAAACATTAACAAAATGACGGCAATCCGAGCATTTCAATAATAAGTTTACGTAAAAAGAATGTCACTTACAAAGCTTGCATATGAACTATTGATCTGGTGCCACCAATACCGTCTGTGATTCAGCAGGAGCTAGATCATACAGGCATATCGATCCATTATCTAGTACAAATGCTCTCACAACCAAGAAGGGAGGCAATCACTTGCATAAATTATATCTTGGATCGGGTCTAATATTGTATTTAAAGAACAAAATACTTGTATGGAATCATTATAACAGAAAAAGGTAAAGTACGACTGTATAAATAATTACGGAATTGTACTGCTGTTATAAGAAAGTTTTAATTCACAGCGGTAAAGTGGTAATGTCAGTCTTAGAAGTGAGAGGTAGCATGCTAAAAACCGGTTTAAACTCCCAGTCCAAAATATCGGGTAAGTACGGTGCTATGGCGGCAACCTGAGAGTTAACTTATTACTTTATTATGTGCTTGTTCTATACATTTGATATTCGTTACATTTTCCGTTGTCTGTATACAGGTAAAATGCAACCAGCTGTGTTTACCTTCGTTGCTACCCTTTCTCTTCCTTGAATGATTCATTATTTCGTAAATAGTCTTGTTGTTGTCGAATGTTTTGTTTGGTAGTGTTAATGGATTACTTTTTTATTTTATATGTATTTAATATAATAAACTGTCAATGTATAGCTATTACCATTTGCCTCTTGTGTCATATCATATCATCGTTAATTCTAGAAGGTGTCGTTTATGAACACAGTCTTTTCGGGCAAGTATTTTAATTATAAAACAGTCCAGTTTAACTACAATACGCCATGAGACTAGTCAATTATGCTCCAACAAAAATTCTAGGAAAAAATGTTAAATTAGAATCATCCTGTTTCAAACAAAATACGTGTGGAACATTGAATAAAGTAAGACTGACAGTAGTCAAAGTAATTCAACGACTAAACAATGAGTGCTATATAGTTTTTGAACTGTGAACCACCTTTGGGAAAGTTTCAAAGCAAGATTATCAACAAAATGAAGAACGGCAAGGACGACAACGTTGATAATGTATAAAGTTGGTTGTGTGTAAAATGAAACTAATAATTACTTAAAGATTTTGTCAGTTATCAACGGTATTATTAAGATTTTTTGGCGAACGTTACAGGTTCCCATTATTGTTAACTTCTCTTAAAAGTATAATTTCTTAGGAGATATTCCGGAGTGAGAAAACTTCAAACTTCACAAGCCAGGACTCAAAGGTTCAAAAGATAATAAAATAATAAAAATGAATGTGTTTTTTCCAATCTTGCAAAGTAACCTGCGTTTATTTATCTTTCTTTTGTAAAGTAGCATTTTAATCTATATCAGATTTACTTAAAAATTCAAACATGACAAAAAAAAAACCACACCGATATTTTTATTTGATTTAATGATTAACACAAAGTCATGTACACTACATTATAAAGGCAGCGCATTTTAAAAGCATTGCTTTTTATATTTCCTTTGATAATAACAAATACTTAATATACATATATGATATAAATTAGAATTTACAGAAAATAGCCTTAAGATTGTTCCCAACTATTAAGTAAATATAATAACTTAATGAACTAAACAAATTACACTGGAATATTGGACTAAGAAAAGTGTTCCAAATGAAAAAGTGAGTGACAACAGAACATATGTGTTTTATTTTACTTTCGATCGATATGAAGTAAAGTGAAATCCTTATCGGGCAACATGTTATGTCGATGTTACTTTTTGAACTCAAATCAACAGTTGACAAAATGATACCGAATTAAGAAGGAAGACCACACTTTTTTATATCTGTTTTTTAAAAAAAATAAATTTAGACTTAAATTGTATGCACAAGGGAGGACACAGACTAAATTCAGTCTGAAAACCATAAATGCTTGACGTACCGCTAAATTTGAGTAGCAATATTATTAACAAAAACATTACAAATCTTAACAATGAATACATGGAGATGTATAATATAAAATAATGTGTAAGAAACAAAATGTAAAAAATACAACATGAAATATATGTTACAATGTATGCAAGAAAACAGATACTGACAAACAAATACGAAGGATGCAGATTGCATAATGTTTAATTTCAGTTTTGCTAAGATAGAACTTTAAAAGGTGACGAAATAAATGTTAAATGTTTATTAAACGTACAAAAAGCAATCCTGAAAAATCAATATATGACAAGGCAATGTTATACACGTGAGGTTAAAACTAAAGACGGGTGCGATTTGGTGTTTCTAGAATTAGAATGTCATGTAACAGAACTGATTCCTAATCGAATGATTCTTTTTTCGGTATAAGCAAAGCTCTTCACTAAGGGGAGAACACTGTTTTTAAAGATGAGAGAACTAGTGCTCTAATGCATCAAAGAAATAATATAACAAATATGCATCCAATTTAGTTTCCTCATGTGGGGTCACGCTGCTGGACGCCAAGTTTCTAATCACGTGACTACATCTCCGGACTTGAAGGTATTAATTCCTAATTCAGAACTACCAAATCGCACCCGTCTTAACATTAAACAGTGCCCAGTACATAAATCTTAAAGCCACTGTTGTGTTATGTATAATACCTTTATGTGCTTCACATAATCCCAATTGCAACAGGCGCGTTAACATTTTTACGGGGATAGACAAAATCCACATATTAACATTTCGTTTATGGGATACGTTGGACACTTTAAAAAGATTTTATAAAAATGCGAAGTGAACAATATAATGCATAAACAGCTATTTAGACTGAGAGGTAACATCCAAATTTAGTTTTGTTAATGAATGCTCGAAGAAGAAACATTTCTAAATACACTCAGTCCTACACGTCCTCTTCCTCTTCAGTTATTTGTGTCCCGTATTTTTCCCTCTCTGTAGTACATATATATAAATCATCCTCGATGCTGCAGCATATAAGATGCATCAGTACGGCAACGTTACACAGCACCATCATGCCACCTCCAAACCCAGCAAACACCACACCAACTTGGGTTTTCACATGACTCCGATTATCGGACCCAATTCTTCCGACCATAGCTATGCATATAAACACCGGAACGAACACAAGTATTGCTGAAGAAAATAAAAGAGTGAAGTGACCTAGCTGTTATGTCCTTGACAAAATTCCGGGTAAAAATGATAACTCGCTCACTCACTCACTCACTCACTCACTCACTCACTCACTCACTCACTCACTCACTCACTCACTCACTCACTCACTCTTCCAATCACTCTTCCAATCACACTTCCACTCACTTACATATCCACTCACTCACTCCTCTCTGTGCCTTCTAGTGCGTGAGGCGACTGCAAGGGACTTTAATACGACGTATAGTTAATGTTAACATATCAATTTCATAAAAGTATTAATTATAACCAAATATTATATTTTTCTCATTAAGACCCTAAATAATAATTTCACTGATTCAACAAGTATGTAGTTTAACGTACCAGAAAGAACAGCCAATATGAATAGAAAGACCCATTTCTTCCTTCCAAACCTGGTAATCCTATCTTCAGCAACGCCTGTACGAAACGTATACCAAACATACAGACTATAAAGCGCCAAAATGAGTCCAACTGTGTATAATGACTGTAAACGAACTATTTCCGAATAGCTGAAAACTAAGAGACAACGGGTTATATTACATAATTAAATACTCACAAGACATAGGGAGGAAAATAAATGATAGTCAACACGAAACAACAGGTACTGTAATAGAATCAACGGACATTTTAATATATCAGTATTTTTCAAAAGTTCGGACAATAAGGTTTTGAGTCCGACGCATTACCCCTTCGTAATAGGTTCCCTCATATAAATGCATCGTCTATGAAAATTCGCTCTAAAGAATAGGACAAGTTATCCAAGTAGACAGTGTATAGTAAACAGTTTGATAAGTCCGCTAATTCTTTTCTGTAGGAATACAATACGGTCACTGACATATGCTGTTGAAGAAAAGAGGCATAATTAAATCAGAACATGTTGAAGTTTTCTTTTGCCATTAGCACTTTCTTACCCCGAAGAATGATAACAACAGAGTTAGCTCCTTGGTGTTTTGGATGTTTAAGGAACTAAGTCATTAGTCTGTAAATCAAAGTAACCTCACATCTGATGTACATAATACACCAATGTGTTAAAGGCTAAACTGTACGAAGTGATTTAATACTTGTATGTACAGTATACGTTGAAAATTACACGCACGGAGATGCATATAAAAGTAATCAGTTGCGTATAACAAAATGGCATTTTTTAAATTTCTGTAGTCGTCACAAAGCGCTTGAGTTTGAACTCGTGTTGCCTCTGTGCTAGCATATAAGTTAATACTATTTTATTTAAGCTCGATTGTGAAAAAAGCTTGCAGCTTATTGAGTCACTCTCGAGTCCACTTCCTGGAAAAACCAGTACTGGAGGCAATTAGGAGGTACGCTCGTGACCCCAGTGGGGCCCGAACCCGCAACCTCCGAGATGAGCAGCGGTTGCGGGTTCGAGCCCCACTGGGGTCACGAGCGTACCTCCTCATTGATAATATCTGTAAACTTTTAAATTCCGTCAACGACTCACCTAAGGCAGCTTCAGAGAAATATAGCAATGACGATGCTTCCGTAAATGTCATAGAGCCGATAACTATTTTATTGCAGTTTCTATCATAGCAGTCTCTTTCAGATATAGTGTCAATTGATCGGTATGTTATAGTTTGACATGTAGTTTCTCCGTCAGGATATTTACATTGAGTAAGATACCATAAGGCATAATCCTGGTAAACATCGGTATATTTTACTGTGTTACCGTCGTCATACGACGAGTAAGTCTTGTAATGCATTTGCTGAGACACTTTGATTGTAAACCAACCTGGTGAAACAAAACCAATCAATAAAAGTGCAACACCAGCAGTGTTTGTCCAAAACATAAATCCAGCCATACGTGCAGCTCCGTTCTTTCGCAACTTTCTTTTCGTTAAAGAAGTCGTACTGTTATCTAAAGTTAGACAGTTACCAAGGTTTTGCTGGGGAATTTGAGGCTTTGAATTTGTGTGGTCAGTAACCAAGCGTAAATCAGATGGACTATTCATGTTTTCTGCAGTGTCCTCACTGTTCTGTTGCGGTTTCAAAGGTTGATCGTATGCCTGATGTATATATTGGTCGTCGTCTTTCTCTATGCATTCTTCCATAATTTCCTTAAAAATATAATTTCAGTGAAATCGTTTTAAATAGCTGTAACATGTAAATTCACTAAATCTATTGCTAAAACGAACTTAACTTTATTCTTGCTAAAGAATAATCATTGTATCTGTAAATGTGGCAGAAAGGCGGGTGTATGCATTTGCTATACAACAAATTTAGGTTTTAAAGGCGCATACCGATTAAAGAATTCTGTGAGGAAATTTACTATGTATTGAGTCAATTCTAATTTATTTCTCTTTATAACTTTACTGATATAATGTTGTTTCGAAACCCTTAACAAACTGAAAAGAACAATATGTTTTCAAGAAACTTAATATGATTATGTTTATATCCGATATTAGTTACTCGGATAACTCGAGTTCTAATTCGAACAAGTCGACCGAGTTAAACCAATGCACATGTGCTCAATCTCTAATATACTCGACCCACGTAACCCCAAGTTGCACGCGAGTTTACCAGCCTTCAAGTTGGGGGTCTAGATTAGAGATTATCTGTAGTTTGTACTTATTTATGTCCCCTTTACAAATTTTAATAAATCGGTCATGGAAAATCATAAAGAAATTTAAAACAATCGTCCAGTTTCAATTGCTTAGTCAAACTCAAGCTTTATTTGTTGAAAATGACACAAGTTGACAAAAAATAACTCGATACCTACCCGAATCGTTCGGGTTAGAAAGGTCGAGTTATTCCACGGCGCATGCACCAATTCTTTACCCGAGTAACGCGAGAGCTAATTCAAAATGGCTGCATTATAAAAATAATATACTGGTATTCTTCTAGAATTTTAACGATCTGCCAATATCAGCATTAGTTGAGTACGCTTCAGGAAATTACGCTTCTGTATCATAAATGAAAATCAATATCATTACATAAAAATGGAAGCGTCTATAATTAGACTTAAACTGCAATGATGTACGTACAATATCTGTGTTAATCCAGAGTAATTGTGTTTTCGTATCCAATTTTAAGAACAAATGCCTCAATGTAGTATGCTTAAATTTGTATCAAGAGTCAAAACAACATGACAATATGTATTTCATTACAAATGACAAGTATAGCTCTAAAAATAAGGGGAAACTACTGCAGGGGCTGTTGCTATAATACCGAACATTCTGTATCGGGAAAGCGTTGTTTTTGCGTCAAAGTGCCGTTTTCGAGACTTATCGTTATAGTCGCACTGACACTATGCATAATCAAACTTTGACTATATTCTAATTTCGGAATTATTCAAATATCAAACTGATTTTTATTTCATTTAAAAATATTATATAATTGCGAATACAAAATGACAGAGATGCTATTTTAGATGGATCTGCTGGAAGTTCAAAACAATTGAAATAACATATTATCATAAAAGTTGACTTCCTAGAAGAACTGAAGAGAGTAAATTCAATGTTTATAATTTTAGTTTCTTTTCACGCCAATTTGGTAATTTGATTGCAGGTAATGTATTTCTTTATATTTTATATTTTTTATGATATACATGTACCACTGTTCTACAATGCAACTGACGAACAGTTAAAGCATAGAACACGCATCTACCAGTAGGTATAGAGTCGTATAAAGAGAATTGATTGGTTAAAATATGTAATATTAATAAAGTATATTCTCACATAAAAGCGGTATATGCGATAAGTGAGAAAGAATCGAAAGTGGTTCAGACCGGCACCAAGTTATTAATAGGACATTAAGCGCATAAACACGAAGTTCAGCTCTTATTTCTTTTCTACGTAGGTAGAACTGAAAATTGCTATATCTTATAAGATTTGAATTGAATGGTAAAATATGTTATGTTTGCTCAAACTAAAACCGTAAGTTAGTCACGTACGTATGTAGGACGAAATCTAGCATTGATTTAAAAATTGGAAAACGGTTAAGCAATCTATGTTTTAAAACTATAAAATGGTTTAAAACCTGACATTACTTCTTATATCAATCATGAGACAATGTTTAAGGGGCATATAAACAATATTTTATGACCACCATTTGGAACGAGATTATGCCGTGAGGCGAGCTGATATAACGATAGGAATTTACATGAAAACAACCTAGAAAATAGTAACAATCGCAATTAATGACTGCTTAAACAAGAAAACGCATACGTAATGCCCATATAAAGAGTCATAACTAAACAAAAACAGTGATTGATCCTACAACTAGATACCCCAGACATTGCAGAAAATGCATAAAACACTACTTATTTCCTAAATGGTAACAGTAATCTACTGTCAAAAACTAGCCGGAGCAATAAAACCAAACGCGCACCTGTTATAACTCCATCCGGTTCGTGCGCACGAAAAGTCGCAGTAGGTCACACAAACCATCAAGTAGGTCAGGTCAAGTAGAACGTATAGCAATGTTAATCTTAAAAAACACATCTTACTTTCGCAATCATATTTTCGAACCATCTAAGATGTTTAATACAAGATTTAAACTACATTAAGAACAATCTTACTCAGGCACGAAAAATCCAATCACATATAACTCCGACGGTGTGAAAAGTACTGGTTAGTCAACCAGAATCAGGAATAGTAGTTCACCAGCATCTGACCAAGGACCGAATCGCAGATCATGCAAATCATGATCTACACTGACTTCTTTTATTATATATAAGTCAAAATAAAACAAATTAACAGAATATCTGAAACAATTAAAAAGAATTTCACACAAAAAATCCACAGAATTTTAATAAAATTTCAAATTTTACGAAATCATGATCTACAGCAACATTCATATATTTAAAGACAGATTTTGGCATTTTATATATTTTATACTCAAATGGTTCCAGGAATTACATTAATGACTGTGCTTTCTCATCAGTAGTAGACCGAACTGGTGGCCATTAGCACCCTGCTGATTGGCTAATAATTTTTGTCTCTCCTGGCGCCATTGGTTAATTTACTATCCGATTTTTGCTTCAAGCTCCGGTAGTAAACAACCAACTGGTACAAGTCTCTTTATTGATTTCTATTGTACATTTTTATAATGAAAGAAGTAAAGTTAACATGTAGCCTATTTCATGTTTTATATAATTCCTTTCAACAAGTAAAAGATTGGCACCAAAATATAAATATTCAGATTAATATTTCAACAATAATTACATCAGTTAGAGTACATTTTATAACAGGTATAAGTAAATACTGCCACTATTTTATCTATCCATAAATTATTCTTTCTTTTTAGTAAAGTGGCTAAATTGTTCTTTGTCTTTGTAAGAATTTTTTCTTTTATAACATATTTGACTACGCGAACCATTTTCCAAATTCAAACTCAATCTCTCAAAACGTCAAACTTCACGATGTATGTCACAATACATCGCTACGACCGGCTACGACGATGGCGATTTCGTTCCCGTTCCAGAAGAAGGAAGACCTATGTGACAGTGACGTCTGCTGTGCGATAGGCAATCAACGCTGCAACTACTAGATCTACAACATGGTCGACGACCACTTTTCCGGTCACACCTCTGACAATGTAGTGTCAGGCTTGCGGCGGTTGCTGGCTTATTTGGCTTCTAAGGGGTTTTTATATTTTCAAAATTACAGAGTAGGAAAATAGGTCAATACTTTTAACTTGTTTTCAATAAGTAAAACCATCTTTCGGACAGCATTTTATTCTCTCATTCAGGACGATTAAATTTTTTTTTATCATCACAAAAAGCTAAGCAAAGTAAAAATAGGACAACACTTTATTAAAGGGAATTTTTACTTTACAAAACAAACACATATACCATCTAGTATCAAAATTCTCTAAAAACTGTTAGGCTACCACGATCCAGACATACAAACTAGGTCAATCACACTTAGATCTCATTGGTCGCCGTGATTGGCCTACTCTTTGGCAACCAATCAAAATCAACCTTTGGCTATACTGGCTGGAAATTGCAGTCAGGTAAATCTCTCCTATTTTGGAAACAGAAAACACTTTTGATATATATAGGCATGATGGGAGACATGCCGAGGTCTCATCCACAAATACAAGCTAACATATTTGCTCTTATGGACGGACCTTTATAAAATTTGCTTCAAATCAAATAAAATCGAATCAAAAATGAAAACAACCTAAAACTGCAAAGATCTCCAAAACCCAAATCCATCGTGTTCGTTCCATTCAAATTGACAGCCGGAGACCGAAGATAAACGCTGATAAACGCTGACCAATTACAACAGGCCTTACAAACCTCGGGCTTATCCGTTTCATTCTTACAGCACTGTGAACCGGTATACCCGCTTCAGTCCTAGCAACTACAGAAAAAACGAAAAAGTAATAATTTCTTTAAAAAGTATACCTATTTGCCATGATAAATATGTTTCTCTGACCTGATTATTTCCAAAACAATTACTTTTAGTATTATTTTGTTTGTTTGCTTACAGAGTTAATACAGAGTACTCGAAAATGAACATCAGTTAACCATTCCGTGATACGGAATTGAACATGTATTTCTTCTCTATATAAATCATATGACAAATATTGTATTTTTCCGTTAGCTGTGAACAAACACTTGAAGAACATGTACATAATTCAGTAGACTAGGGAACAGGCTTACTTATTATATTATATTTGTTACATTGCAAAAAAGGATTGATTTTTACACTTATTTGTAAGGGTCAAGGGAAACTTCGTAAACATCTACTGTGGCACATTGTCTTATTGCAGAGGAAGGTGTGCCTTGTTTTATGAAAAAGCTCTCTTTGTAACGTTCTCGCTTAAAAGTATAGATATCATTTACTTGTCGTTTTTTGTTTGGACTGCATTAGATATGATTGATCCGTCTGAGGTTATACAATTTCATGGAAAGGTTAAATGCTCAAGAGTACTCCAAGAGTCCATAACTTACTATGAATCCCACTGCTTTTTCATAAATGTCAGTTCATGTACTACTTTTCATTTGCAAATCAAAACAGTTTTCTCATATAGAACAACATTTCCAGTCGTTTATAACAGTTTACAGAAAAACAGACAAATCAAGAGCAAAGACGAACCGTTATTTCATAATAATTTTGTATCTATTCTACATAAGTAATACTATAAATAGCAAGAGCTGTCACTCGTAAGTGACGAATGACCCCAAAGTGGTGTCCGTGACTTCGACATTCAAAAAATTGCCATGACACATCATCTCCATGTGATAAACATGTGCGCCAAATTATTTGAAAATCCTTCAATGCACAACAGAGTTACAGTCTAAACAAGACAAAAATGTCTACAGACAGACGGTCAGACGCATAGAAAGTGTGCATCACATTATCTCCATGCGCTGAACCTCTGTGCTGAGCTACGTTTTCAACAGTTGTTCGCCAATAATAATAATAATAAAAATAATAATAATAATAATATCTTTATATTCAGAAGCTAACACATTATGATATTTTACAGAAATTCATAACAACATCATATTTACAATGCGGCCTTTTATAAACAAATCTGAAAAACAAGAAACAAATGACGTATCACATTTACACAATCACGTACATGCATAGTATATATATATTTAACTATTTAATTTTAACAAATAATTAAGAAACCTATACTTCATTCATACAATCACCGACAGACACTCAACTCAATTCGTGAGTGCGTTTTAGTTGTTTATTTATTTTACATGTATACGAATTGTAAACATCAAAATACTGCAAGCAAAATTATTGTTGGGATTTATTTAAAAAATATGATTTACAGTTAACTTTAAAAGATGTAAGCTTCTTTGCACTTCTTATATTATTTGGTATTTCATTCCAATTGTTCATGCTATAATAAGAAAATGAATCTTTGAAATAATTGGTTCTGGGTAGTGTATTTAACACTAAATCATTTTTTGAAGTAAATCGCAGCGTGTAATGTTCATTGTTTGAAAATGTTTGTAGATCTGTCATATATGATGGGGCCATAACATTTAAAGTTTTGTAAACAGGTACAGCGGAGTGATATTTACATCTGTCTGTAAACGTTAACCATTTAAGTTCTTGAATTAGCCGACAGGATGGTGATCGTTTTGGTTTTTTCAGTATTATCCTTGCTATTCTTCTATAGATGTTCATTTTATTAACGTATATCTTATTGTCTTTTCCCCAAATATGGCAACGGTAATCAAGAATTTGAAGTATATATGCATTATAGAACATCAGTTTCATCTAATCAGTGAGGTAAAAAATTATATTTTTCAAAAGCGAAACTTTGTAGTTAAGTTTTTTACAAAGTCAATTTGTGAATGCAATTTTAGGTTACTAACGATATAATAAATCCCAAGCAACTTTTGTAAACATACATTATCTAAGGCGATTCCATTTATTGTTAGCTACATGTATGGCTTTGTCGTTTTCCTCGTTTTATATATTGTGCTGATAACCATGCATTTTGATTTAGCTTGGTGTAAGGACATATTGTTTACTTTGCACCAGTCAACAATGCAGTTAAGATTATTTTGGAGCTGGCATTATATGTAAGTTAAATTATAACCAGCTTCATATAATGATGAATCGTCTGCAAATAAGTCGATAGTCATGCTATTATGATTACAATACGCTGTATCATTTATATAGATAAAAATAGCAAGGGTCCTAGTATGGACGGACCCTTGTGGCACACCCGATGTTGTAGTGGGCACATTAGATTGCGTATTTCTAACTTTAACAAGTTTTTGCCTATTCGTCAGATACGATTTAAAGAACTGCAAGGCCTTCTGTGGAAAATGGTATAATTTTAATTTATGCAGTAGAATTTCATGGTTCACTAGATCGAAAGCTTTTCGAAGATCCAGAAAAATAGCCCCTATAACTTTGCCACTATCAACATCTTTAACCCATGCATCTATCAATCTCGTTAGTGCGGTATTACACGAATGATTGTCCCTAAACCCAGATTGCTTATTATCAATAATATTTGTATCATGAAAATAGGACTGAAATTGGTTAGCAATGTGCTTTTCAAAACAATTTGAGATCGTTGGCAATACAGAAATTGGGCGATAGTTGCTGGTGTCCTCTTTCGAACCAGATTTAAACAATGGCAAAACACGTGCGTTTTTTAGAGTGTCTGGAAAAACTCCGTTGCTGATACTATTATTTATAATTGAAGCAATACACGCAGTTATGATGTCACCACAGTTCTTAATAATGTTTGGACATCAAGCCCAGTAGATTTATTTATGTCAAGTTTTAATCTATGATATGTTTAACTTCAAATGGTGTGATGTAATTTAAATCAAACATTCAATGTCCGAATTTGGCGTCAAGAGACGTTTTTAGATCATGAAAATGTTCATACCTAAAGAGTGATTTTTCAATTATATTTGAATGCAATCCGGACGTAAAAATGTGCATACATATATAGGATTCCACCACCAATGACCTTTAAATATGACTTTGACAGAGGTAGGGAGGCGGAGCTCGACGCAACATGTCGTCTGCAAGTGCTGGACATGTTTGCTAAGTTGTTTTAATTCCTTATATTCACGGCAGAGCTACAGTAGTTTCGAGTAGTTATAGTCGCTGACTTGAGATCTCTGCAACCGCTAATAGACAGAGGGTCATGGGTTCGCGCCCTGCTACCGACCATGTCTCTTTATGTGATGAAGTTGGCAGTTTCTTACGGAGGTTCGGAGTCTAGTACTGGCTCTGACCAGGAACGATTGTTCGGCAACTGTCCGCTTGTTAAAATGACCAAGGTTGGAACGGACATTAAACAACAACAACAACATGAATTTTACGCGAAGCAAGAAAGAAATACTGACACATCCATACAAACGATGCAGCTTGAATATTGATTAATGTCAGCCAGCTTTGCTTAGTAAGTTGTCAGCATAGGTAAGCTAAGTACAGAATCAACGTAGTAATACCCGATGTAAATGTACATTAAACGTATAAAATGCAAATCTGAAAAATCAATATATGACAAGGCAACTTTTTAACACGTGAGGTTAAATATAACAAAAGATAGTATCTAAATTCACTGTTGTGTTACATAATCGCAATTGCAACATGCGCGTTAATTTTTTTTCACAGGGATAGAAAAAAAATCCACCTAATAACATCTCGTGTATGAGACATGTTTGTCATTATAAAAGGATTTTATATAAATGCGAAGTTTACTATAATAAACACATCAATATAAACCGAGCGATAACATACACATTTAGTTATATAAAGCTTCACGAAATGCACAACAGTATTATATTCCTTCATAAATTAGTATTTCAGTATTATGTGTAAGAAGCGCCCATACTTCGGATAGAAAATAGTTCACTTTTATTTGTAAATAGTTTATAGTATTTTAGTAGTAACAATTAAATTGTTAAGTAAGCAGTGTATCTAGAATGTTCTAAGAAAACATTTCTAAATACACTCAGTCCTACACGTCCTCTTCCTCTTCCGTTATGTGTGTCCCATACGTTTCCCTCTCTGTAGTACATATATATAAATCATCCTCGGTGCTGCAGCATATCAGATGCATCAATACGGCAGCACTACACAGCACCATCACGCCCCCTCCAAATCCAGCAAACAGAACACCAACTGGGGTTTTCACATCATCTCTATAAGAGGACCCAATTCGTCCCACCATATCTATGCAAATAACCACGGGAACAAACACAAGTGTTGCTGAAGAAAACAAAAGGGTGAACTGATCTGACTGCAAGTTATGTACTATTGCACCATTTTTGTTTTATTCTTTTCCATATTGAAATCACTTGTGTTTTTTATATAACTAAATCAATAGCAAACAGTTTAACCCGTATACACTTTCTATTTTATAATGAATTAATAGTCTGTTTTTTTAGCCTTTCGAAGTATTGTCCTTGACAAAATAAGAATAAATGAATACGGAAAAGCCCAAAAAGATAAATTTCCTCCATTATTATAGCAATTGTAGATAACATAAAAATGTCAACACACTCACTCAGACATTCAATCACTCATTCAACTCTCTATTTTCCCTCTCACTCATTTGCTCACTAACTCCCTCATGACCTCGCCCGTCCGGCCACCCACTCACCCACTCACTCACTCGACCACGCATTCACTCAATCGCGCGTTCGCTCATCCTCTCTGCGCCTACCTGTGTGTGAGGCAACTGCATACAACAAGTACAATGTATATTTGATGTTTGCATATCATTTTCGAGAACATATCTATTATTACCAAAGCTGAAATAATTTTCGTATTAAGATTCTCAATAACAAACCCACTGATTCGACATGGGCAATGATAATGTATTTTACGTACCAGAAAGAACAGCCAATATGAATAGATACACCCATTTCTGCCTGCCAAACCCGGTAATTTTATCTTCAGCAACGCCTGTACGAAACTTATACCACACATACAGACTAAAGAGCGCCAAAATGAGTCCAACTGTGTATAATGACTGTAAACGAACTATTTCCGAATAGCTGAAAACTAAGAGACAACGGGTTATATTACAAAATTAAATAATTACATGCATTGGTAAGAAAATAATTGATTCACAACACGTGACAACAGGTACAATAACTGTAATAAAATCAACGCAAAATGAAATATATCCGTATTTTTAGAAAGTTCGGAGCATAAGGTTTTGTGTCCGACTCATTATCCCCTCCAAGGCACCTTATATTAATGCATCGACTATGCAAATTCGCTCTTCAGATTTAACTTAAATTTACAAAAAATGGTTTAAGAATAACAGAAGTTATCCCAGTGTGACCGTCAATTTATTGTAAAACTAATAATAACCCTCTTTCATCAAAATTAGATGAAAGGTCGGCAGTTGGATAATTCAACTAATTCTTTTCTGGAGGAATAAAATACCGATGTTGAATAAATGTTTAAGGAACTAAGCCTATCCACCGCCCGTTTGATGTTTATGATACTCCGATAGGTTAAAAGCAAAACTGTACGAAATTATTTAATACTTTTCCTTTAGTTGAAAATTACACGCACGGAGCTGCATATAAAAGTGATCAGTTGCACTCGTAATACAAAATCTTATTTCTTGAGACGTCCCTGAGCGCTTGCGTTTGAACTGCAAGCATATATCAGATATATGTAAACGTTTAAGATCCGTTAACAGCTTACCTAAGGCAGCTTCGGAGAAATATAGCAATGACGATGCCTCCGTCGTGAATGCCAGAGAGCCGATAACTATTTTATTGCAGTTTCTATCGTAGCAGTCTCTATCAGATATAGTGTCAATAGATCGGTATGTTATAGTTTGACATGTAGTTTCTCCGTCTGGATATTTACATTGAGTAAGATACCATAAAGCATAATCCTGGTAAACATCGGTATATTTGACTGTGTTACCGTCTCCATACGACGAGTAAGTCTTGTAATGCATTTGCTGAGACGCTTTGATTGTAAACCAACCTGGTGAAACAAAACCAATCAATAAAAGTGCAACACCAGCAGCGTTTGTCCAAAACATAAATCCAGCCATACGTGCAGCTCCGGTCTTTCGCCACTTTCCTTTCGTAATAGCAGGCGTACTGTTATCTAACGTTGGACAGTAACCAATGTTTTGCTGGGGAAGGTGTGGCATTGGATTTGTGTGGTCAGTAATCAAACATACATCTGATGGACTATCTATGTTTTCTGTAGTGTCTACATTGTTCTGTTGCGGTTGCAAAGGTTGATCGTATGCCTGTTGTATATATTCGGCGTCGCCCTTCTCTTTGTATTCTTCCATATTTTCCTTAAAATATAACATTAATGAGGTATAAGCGCTTTTAATGTAAAATCAAATGCTTTCAAAAGTCAAGTTATCTACAAAAAATTTAAATATGAACATAATACACAATGTACAAAGAAAACAATATGTTGTCATGCTTCTGGCAGTATTATATGCTTTTTAACTAAACAGCCTAATGTTGTTACTTATAATCTAATTTCATAGGAAAAAGCAACGCATTTTGTAATTTCAATTTCTTTTTATATGGTAATTAGGAAAAATAATTCAATCTCGTTGGTATCTTGTATACATATACCTTTTATATGTTTGCACAACAAATAAAATACTTCCACATATGCACGATATAAGAATAATCATATAACAACTGATTACCCCACCAACTTTCAGTCTAAATCACAGAACAACATAAATGAAACAACAAAACAAAACGAATACTCAAATGTTGCTCATAATTTCCTGTTGCTTAGAACTTATGTTAACAAGTTAGGATATGAAAGAGTTATTACAAAAACAAAACAAAACAAAAATATAAATAAAATGTGGAACAAATTATTCTTTTGCCAAGTTGGATATTCGTACCATATGTATTAAACATAAACGTTTTTTTCAACACTTTATCGAGAGTGACCGCATATAAGTGATCCTTAACAAGACTTTTCTTTAAGTCAATACATCATGTATTCTAAAATACCATTAAACACTTTTGAAAGCATATGAAATTACCCAACTCACTCAAGCGAAATTAGACGCATGATGAATATTATCAACATAAACTATACGATATCATCTAATTATCAGCAGAGAAGATGTCGTTCCCTAATATTACTGATCCTCCTTTTTTATCAACAAACGATATAAAGCAAAATAACCTTTCCGACAAGAATGGATGCATATACTTACAGTCTGAATTATGATTTTCCTTTCACTTTATTACGATACATGTAAATCTTCGCTACTTATATATCACTGATGTTCAGTAAAGATATACTGCCTATCTGCAATAGTGGTCGCCGTGACTCTGCCTTTTACGGTCAACTTGAGATCAGACGGACGGATATCCCTATATAATGAATCTGAATAACGTGACCCTATCTCACACAGTCATTTTAAGATTTTCGCCAATATCCGCATTAGTTAAGTTGCTTTTATTCTAGTTTATTTCTTTCCAAAATTCAATACAATAGAAATATTTACTAAATTATATGGAAATTACGCAACTCTCTGTATACTACACACTATAGTAGGAAAATCAATATCATGATGTTGCAAGCTTCTATTATGAAACTTAATCTTACCGGTTTCTCCAGGGTTTAATTGTATTTCTGTGTCCAATTTAAAGCACCAATACTACCAGTAAATTAAAACATACAGTATGTTTTAAGTTGTATTAAGATAAATACAACATTCCAATACGTAATTCATTACAAATGAGAAAATATCTCTAAATAAAAAAAGGGAAACTACTGTGCAGCCGCTGCTGCTATGATACCAAACATCCTGTCTTGGGGAATGGGGTTTCTTTGCACCAAACTGGCGTTTGATCTTTGAAATCTTTACTGTTTTGTAACTTCATATTATAGTCACAAACACTTGAATGACATCAAATCAGTTTCTTTTATAGATTCTAGAACTAATGTACACCTTTCTCTTTGTCTTATTTTATAGCTGGTATCATGCATAGCCTTACTCTGATTAGAGAAATATTCTAAAGTTTGGAATTATACACATATTAAGCTGAGTTGTATTTCAATTAAGACGATGAGAGAGCACCTACGAATACAAAATGACAAAGATGCTTTGATTTGGAACTGCTGGAAGTTCAAAACAATTCAAGTAACAAGCAATCATGAAAGATGAAATTTCTGGAAGAATGGAGAGAGTATAAAATGTAATAACACAACCATATCGATTTTATATAGAAAACAGATTGTAACAATCGATGTCATTAAGTTCAAATCATATAAATACTGTTCCTCCAAGTCTGTTTTCTATATAAAATCGATTAAGGACAACTATATTTTATCATGATTTTCAATCGTTCATGCCTTGCAAGACTATCCTTATTTTGAAGATAAATCCATATACAAATGTACAAACATAAACTAATGAAAAATGATGCACGAAAGTCCTTGTCAGGTGGCTCGGACGTGTGGTGTAAAGAACACATAGCTGCTAGATGACATACAATAACACCAGCAGACATATAAATCTGTAATATGGATTAAAATCACTTACAGTGATTAAGAATGAATCTTAAAAACAGAGCAAAATGGCAGTTCATACCTGTATTAATATAAACTATATTTGAGTAGACCGCGGAAGAACACCGGCGATTTGCAACATTCATACCATTATGAATTAATTCAGAGTACTCGGAAAGAAACATCATGAATTAACATAAAGTATTCAGTGACACGGAAGGGAATATGTACATAAATCATTGAAAACCATAGTGCTTTTCAGTTAGCAGTCAACAGACACTCGAATCACTTTTACATAAATTAGTGGAAGAGGGAACAGCCTCACTTTATCATATTGTATTTCCTACAATACACATGAGTTGATATTTTCCACATATAGGAAAGGGTCTAGGAAATTTTGTGCACATCTTCTGTGTACATCGTTTTATGACTGAGAAAGCATTCTGGGTGTCTTGTTTAATGAAAAATCTCCCTTTGTAGTGTATAGATACCAATTACTTATGTCTTCACTTGTGAATTGTATATATTAACAGGAGCTAAAAGATCCCATTGTCATTACTGTTGTATAATTTGATGAGCTATTTACATTTGTTACTTTTGGTTTGGATTGATTCAGAAATGATCGATCCATTTCAGGTTATTCAATTTCACGGACAGGTTAAATGCTGAAACTTACCCCAAGAGATCATAACGTACGTTGAATCTCACTGCGTGTTTGTAAAAGTCAGTTCATGTAGTACGCATGTCATTTTGCAATTCAAAAATGTTTTCTCATATAGTACATCATTTCCAGTCATTATTCACAATTTACGTAAAAACAGACAAGATCAAACACTAAACTTTATTTCATGATAATTTTGTATACATTCTACATATTAAGTATTACTAAAAATAACAAGAGCTGTCACTCGTAAGTGACGACTGCCCCCAAAACGGTGTCCGTGACATTAGCCTTCAAGGTTCGAATTCAGGACTTGCAAATGACACATTATTCCCATGTGCTGAACATTTACTTCCATGCACGTCAGAGTTACAGTCCGGGCACAAATATGTGCATATATATCGGATTCCATAATCATTGACTTCTAAGTGTAACTTTGACCTTCGATGTAGGGAGGCGGGAGTTCTGCACAACATGTCGTCTCCATGTGATAAACATTTGCGCTGAGAAATTATAATTCACGACAGAGTTGTAGCCCCAACGCAAATGTGTACATATCTAGAAGATTCCATGACATTTTAGAGACGCGGAACTCCCGCATGAAATAGTGTCTACTTGATGTTCAGAATAGTTGTACTTAGTAATCTTAACGATAGAATTACATTTCGGACACGAATGTTTGCATATATACAGGATTCCATTAAATTTAAACTTTAAGAGTGACATTGACCTTGAGGTAGGGATGGATGTGCTGAACAATTGTGCCCTTTTATTTTGTAATCTTCCATGCATGACTAATATGCGACCGGAGACACTCACAGACAGATGTACACACTCACAGACGGGCGGTGCGATTACTATATGCCATCTCATCTGCGGGGGCATAAAATACTAACTGCCTTATAAATACATACTATCACAAGAAGCAAAGAATACAATATATTTCAGAAGCAAGTCAGATGTCTGGTTTATGATTGCAATGAGCCCTGAAAAAAAAATAAGCAAATAAAAGCTGAAAATTCACAGCACAAAAATATAAAGTTATATTAAGAGATTCAGAGACATTCAAAACTTAAGATATGACACTATAAAAGACCATATACAATCTACTTTTTTCAAAAAAAGAGTTTTAGGCATAGATTCATAAGTCTACTGTTAAGCGGCATAGCATTCAAAGTTTGCACGCCCTACATAGCTCGGCCATCGACATGTATGCGACTTCTCATACAGAATACAGAATAACAACCAATCAACACAACAAGAGTCGAAGCATGAATAAATCAGTTTGGAAATAATAATTGACATCTAAACTAGTTTGGCAAAGTAATGTAAGCGCCTGAAATGACAAGATATAAATAAAAAATGAAAATCTAAGATGCTTTTTAGAAAATATTGGCAGTGTCACAGTTGTTACCTTAATAGCGCAGTGTATGTGAGAAAAATTATGTACAATACACAACAAAAAGTACAACATGAATCTAGCAAGACCCTGATACAACTAAAAAATTACACAACAAATGATCTGAAAGTGATAAAAATGTGGCGCTATTGCGATTACATATCAAATCAGGGTGTTGAAATACTGATGGCAGGTGAAATTTGCGAGTTATCTGGCTAGACTGAGTCTCTGTTTAAGAAGATACTGATAGGTGATTTGTCTCATTGTATAATTATGAATTGAAATCCCATGCATTTAAAAGTCTTAACAATGTGTTAAAGTCATCTTCCACAATAAATTTTCTGACTAGACTTATCAAATAATATATCTCTGTAGATAATATTGCACCGTACTCCGAATGTCATAATCTCTAACTTCTTTTTATATTTCTGAACCGAATTAGTAAATGCTGAATTGTGCTTAACACGACTTATTTCTGGTCCCGTGCTTATTAAAGTTTCTTGAGCACAATCTTATACTCAGCACTATAAAGTAAAGTCAAGTTATATCGTTTTACAAAGTCAAAAGTCGTGTTCCATAGCAATAATCAGAAGGTCTGTCCTTGAGCTTATATATCTATGTATTAAACCCGACTTTGTAAATATAATTATTCAATAACTATTGTTTATTGGCTCTAATATTCGTTAACTACCCGACGTAATAAAATAGGAAGAGCTATCATAAAATTGAAAGACAGGGCCAATAACAAAAAACCAGGGCCAATATCACTTATTGGACCGGTCCAATAAAAGATTGCTGACGAATGATTGGCTGTTGAGAAATCTGAGATTTCTAACTGGCTGATTCATTCAGCTGTTTAGTTTCTTGAAAACGAAAATGGCCACCATCTTGAAATCTGTTGGTCGGGATTGAATGGCAAAAATGAAAATCAACTTTTAATCAATTTCTGTCTGAAAACCCATTTAGAAGGATAGAAAATGCTCCAACTAAGAAATTGAATACCCACATCAATATGTTTATTTCAAAAATGAATATGTTAGAGGTATTTTTATTTAAAGATCTGCAAGTTACTGTCTGTTTCTGACGAGTTAATGCCAGTGAAGATGATAGTGTATATCATTTTTAGTTTGATTAGTTATTTAATAAAACTGTCATTAAATGGGTGTTTTGATATAGGCCCTGTCATTTGTCCTCATTGGCCCTCGCCCTACGGGATCGGGCCAATACAAATGCCCTCGGACAAATAGCAGGTCCAATATCAAATCACTCATTTAATAACATATAAAACAACATGCCTTGACTTCATATTACTGAGGATGATTTCGTACTCAGCACGAGATTGTGCTCAATAAACTTTTATTAGCACGGGACCTGGCCGATGGTTCTCTTTTCTCAAAACAGACTGTCGGTTAGTACTTCAGACAGACAACTACTAAAACAGCCATCAACAGAAAACATAATTTTTAAAAGGACTTACAACAATTTTGCAAGACGTATCCGTAAGATGCTTATATGAAGTGGAAAATAAGATAATATTTAACCGTGCAGTTGTAAACAAAGAATATATTGCTTTTAATATATCGGCATATAGGAAACATAGTCAAATTCCACAAGCTGGAGGTACAAATTTCAAAAATATTTCCTTTCTAAGTCTATAAAATGTTTATTGAAGGCACAGTTTCGTTAGTCCCAGACAATTACAACATTCAATTTCTCCGAACGCTAAATATCCTCTTCCTCCTCAGTTGCTTGCGTCCCAGATTCATTCCCGGTACTGCACAGATATAAATCATTCTCTTTTCTGCAGCATATCAAATGCAACAGTACGGCAGCAATACACAAAACCATCAATCCACCTCCAACCCCAGCAAACACTACACCAAGTGGGCTTAACACATTTCCATCATAGTCGTTTCCGATTCTTCCAACCATTGTCGTAAACATGGACACAGCAATAAACACAAACATTGCTGAAGGAAAGAATAAAAAACACTGTCAGTAATGATTTACATTTTGTTCTATGTAGAATCTTTTCACATAATAAACATGTATATAATCAAATGATCGAATAGCTTTATATTTATTACATGTAATACTAGTACATGTATCTAGAGCGCGTTATTTATACATGAAATAAATATGTACCACAAATAAGTATACTTATATTCCATTTTTAAAATTGTGACAATCACTTTAACCGTCTGAAGACAGTTACATATTAACGCAGCACCTCATTAGATTTTCGCTATTAAGGCAATTTATAACGTTAGCATACGTTCGCATCGATCATCTAAGAATAATTACCACACACCTGAAAGAAGCCCCAATATAAACAAAACGATCCAGCTTTTCTTGTTAACGCCAAGACGTCTCTCTCTAGCCACATTCTTACGAAACGTATGACAAATGTACAGTGTAGAAAGGGCTAAGAAAAGTCCAACTGTATAACATGCCTGTGAACGCACTATGTCCGAATAGCTGAAAACTAAAAGGCAACAAATTGTGTTAATGTACAAACAACACTTTAATACGCATTTAGAGACCTTAGACGTACATGTTTTAATAACGTCACTATTAATAATAAAGCGTTTTAATAGATATATGTGATTATGATTTTATATAGATTAAAGCATTTCTACAAAACAAGAAACTTTAGTAAAGTTGACATAAATTTTTGCTTTAACATAGTTCACACCGCATCTTGTCTTAACTGTGAACTTTAGAAGATTACGTGTATCACTTCTAAAAAACAAAGTAGCAAAATGAAAATTGTGCCAGTCGTACATTTTACAATGTTGTTTCTTTCAGTGACAAAAGTTGCTAAAGTGATTTCCGAAAAAACGTCATTCATAGACATTTGTTGAAATATTTGGTATGCATCAAACACCAGTCTCACAGTTTGAACTGTGCAAAACGCGCACTACGTATTAACCCTCTAGCTATATCAATATAAAATGTCTATTCTCTGCACTCAATGACTAAAATAGAAGCAACTCACCTAATGCGACAATAGAGAAAAAGAGCAACGACGACGTGTCATCTATTTTTAGAGAGCCAATCGTGATCGTTACACAGTCGGAAGCGCTGCATGGCTTTTCGAACGCAGCGTCGAGTGTGCGGTAAGTCATAGTTTGGCATGTAGATCCATCACCATAATCATAACACTGAGTGACGTACCACAAGGCATAATCCTGGTAAACATCTGTATGGTAAGGTACTTCCTGATGAGATTTGACTGTTAGCCAACCAGGTGAAGCAAACCCAATCAACAACAGGACAACAGCAGCGGCGTTTGTCCAAAACATGAAACCCATCATACGAGAAGCACCTCTCTTTTTCCATTTTCCTTTGTGTGAAGCGGTCCTACAGCCATTGGCTTTCTGCACAGGAACCTGTGGAATAAGGCTTTGGTCGCCAACAGCTACGCATAACTCTGACGGACTCTTTTGGTTTTCAGTTTTGTCTTCTGTGCTTTGTTGTTGTTGATCTGTAGTAATTTGTATACACTGTAGATCGCTTTGAGCTCTGCCGTCTTCCATTATTTCCTGAAATGACGTAATATTTAAGGAATTTAGTCACTTAAAATATATTGAAATAAAGTGGAAAGAATGCAAAATATTTCAATAACGTAATAAATATTGTCAGATTTTGATTTTTTCCTACATATTTCAATGGGCATAAATTGATCGATAAACTGCTTTCAAGGCGGACAATTTCGCCGATAAGCCAATAAATCTGAAGAGATTTCTGGAAATGCTAACCTCTTACTTGTAAGTAAGATTAAACATCGCTAGCCTGCAGGACGCGGAGACCCTATACTGCCCGTCTTAGCACACTTTTCAAATAGGAAGTTATTATTGATACTAGCTTAAATATGACATATCAAGATGCAAAGTTGTTTTCACGAGTTTGTCGCGTATACGTTCTATCTGGTTTGCGATTGGCACTATAATGTAGTAATCTCTTGGGTGAGTTTTGATAAATTGTAATGCCGCATTCCTCCCGATAAACTGACCATTGATTTAAGAACTTCTATTATACGTTCACTATCTTACAAAATGTAAAAAGCGTCACCTAATGTTTTGTTCATTTAGCAGTTTTCTCAATTACCTTGTTGGTCTTTGAAAATATCAAACACGAATAATTGCTGTTGTTCAGGGGAAGATCAATGTTGTCTTTTATTACTTTTATGTAGGGAATAATAACACACGCGAGAAACTTATTCTTTAATAGGCGAGAAAAACAAACACTATTTGTACATGTAACAATAAAGGGAATACACTATCATAAAGGATATAATAAAAGAGTGTTAGTATTAATCATAGCTTAAGATTACCGTTGTGTGCCCTCTTCTTTTTCTACTTTTTATTTTTTTCTAAATTAAACGTTTACAAGTCATATGATATGGAAATGATCCTACTTTGTATGTTTGCATTTTAGAGTTTTATCGTTGGTACCGGATAATCTATATGACCAACGCACTCAGAAGAGTTTAGTTATTTTAAGTTTCGGGAGATAGTGCAAGATACAGAACGCGTCCCGTTCCAGAGACACCGTCTGGTTCTTTTACATGCCCAGTGTACAGTTCCAATAAATGGGACCTCGGTTTTTTCGGTCTCTTCCGAAAGACCATTAGCTATGTTAATGGAGGAGCGGGGGATCGAACCTGCGATCTCCGGAATACGAGTCCAGCTCTTTACTACTGGACAACTGATCCGCTCCTCAATCTTACTTTGCATACTTTTACGTTTTATATCCTTGTATATAGAGCACACAAGACGAGAACCATGTTTGACCAACAAAATACGATAAAAGCAAAAGCAATTCGGCAGCATCTAAGATAACCAGATAACATCTATCGGTATATAACAAATTTGCAGATTGTCGGGGCATGCTGACGCGAGTTTGATTGTCGATAATAAATGAAAAACGGAAACATCATAAAAAATGACCTCGCGAATATAAAGCAGTTTATGTTATTTAAAAACTATTAAATAGTACCTTACAGCAGGAGGTCAGTAGAACATTGTATTGGTCAGACTGTCAGTGATTTATGAAAATGACGTATTTAAATAGTTTCTTTAAAAACGTTGGACTTTTCAAGCAGTCAATAACATACTAAATGCAATTTTCGTTTGAATGATTTTGTTGTGTTATGAACTACTTAATGTGGATAGTCATGTTATTCGAATTGTTATTTGCTAAAATTATTCGCCAGCATAACGCAGATACACATGTTTATATTTTCTTAAAACACGCGAGGGGCGCCATTGTTATTGACGTAACGTCATTTCTGATTGGTTGCGTCGACTACATTTGCGACTATAAAATAATGTATAAATAGTCGCAAAAATCGTACGGCGTTTTAACTATCGCATTTAAACAAAATATAGGGTTACATGTATCTATTTAGTAAACGGGCGAAAAACGGGCGCTGCTCGCGTTTTCCTGCCGAAAAACGGAACAAAAACGTGAGCGCCACTGTATCTATTTAGTGATTTTGATATTTGCGATCGTATGACTTGTATGATATTAATGGTTGCAAACAGTTTTTACGACTCCTGACCATTAAAAACCGTATACATACAGTCAAATATCAAAATTACAAAACAGTAACCCTATACTCAATGTATCTGTATAAAATGTAGAAACGAAATCATGGCACATGGGTTTCAGTGAGCTTTCTAATCTTTTCACTAGGCTAGTTGATACTATAATTTATTAAAACTCCAAGCAAAATATGTAGCCCTTTTTGCCAACAGGGCTCGATAATTTCACATTTTTGACGATAAATTTGGTGGGGTGTACGA